>PVJA010046147.1:0-15264 GCA_004027025.1 Myocastor coypus | reverse complement strand
TTTTTTTTTTTTTTTTTTTTTTTTTTTGAGGTGCTGGAGCGTGTAGTATTGTTTTCCCACCTTTAACTCTAAGCCAATGAGTTTCTTTATGGGTTAAGTGTGTTTCCTGTATGCAGCATATTGGTGGGCTCTGCTTCCTTATCCACTCTGCAAATCTACTTCTTTTAATTGGAGAATTGAGTCCATTTATGTTGATGGTTATAATTGGAATGTATTGACTTATGGTTGATCTGACTCTTATTCGCTAGTCTTTACTATTTTTTCCTCCTATGTTTAGTTGGTTACTTTATTTGGTCGGATCTTTCTGTTCTCATTTGTTGGATTCGGGTCATTTTGGTCCCTCTCTAAAATATTTGTAAGAATATTGTGTAGCACTAGCTTTGATGTCATGAAATTCTTTAGTTGTTCCTTGTCATGGAAATAGTTCACTTCTCCCTCATACTTGAAGAAGAGTTTTACCGGGTGTAGTAGTCTGGGCTTAAATTTGTTTTCATGGAGGACTTGAAGCACTCCACTCCATGCTCTTCTTGACTTCATGGTTTATGAAGAGAAATCCGCTGTTATTCTGATGGGTTTTCTTTTAAATATGATCTGTTTCTTTTCTCTAGCAGCTTTTAGTATATTATTCTTCAGCTGAATTTCTGGTATCTTGACCATTATATGTCTTGGCGTGTTTTTAGTTGGATTGATGTTTTTTGGAGTTCTGTATGCTTCAGTTAACTGAATGTCTGATTGTTTTCTCATATTTGGGAAATTTTCTGCTATTACTTCTGCCCATATTCTTTTTATATCATTTGTATTGACTCCTTCTTTCTCATTGATTCCCATTAATCTCACGTTGTTCATTTTTGCATCGTCTTGCAGATGTTGAATTATTTTTTCCTGCATTCTGATTATTTTTAAAAGCTCCTTTCTTACTCTTTCACTGGCTGCAACTGTGTCTCCAAGATCTGAATCTCTAACTTCATTTTCATTCATTCAGCTCTGCCAACCTGTGATCGAGATTTTATTTTCTTGTATATCTTTTTGAAACTGTTTCATACTGTCTATGTCTTTCCTATATTGCTCCGTCAGGGTGTCCATCATTTTTCTATTCTCCTCTAATTTTTTATCGATGTCTTCTTTAATAGTATTGAAGTCTGTCCTTATGGCTATGCTTTCTCTCTCTAATTCAGTGATTATTTCTCTTCTGTTCTCCTCTCTGCTTTTTTGTAGTTGTTCCCCTACTTGGGATACTATTGATGTAGGCATATCTTTGTCAACTTTAGATATTATTTCTGCTCTGATGTCCTCTATACGTTTCTCCAACCGTTTTTCCACTTCATGTATTTCTTTTTTTACTTCAGATGTTATCTCTGATCTCAGTTGCTCTATAAGTTTCTGCACTTGTGTGTCTGCCTCAGATGCTACCAATTCAGAGGTTTCATCTGCATGGTTCCCATTTTCTTCCATGGCAGTGTCTTCTGTATCTGATTTGGTTGAGCAGGGGCCCTGAGATTGCCTCCTACTCCTTGTTGTTATCATTTTGTATGGAAGCGACCTCTGCACTTTGGTGGCGTTATGCTGTGTCTATGAGCGTTTGGTCTGAGGACTCCAAGCTGGTTCCTCTACAGAGGTTCCTGACTCTGTGTTGGAGCTCAGGCTGCTAGCTTCTGTGAAGCCCCGCAGGTGTGGTGTGTAGGTGGAGGTGGAGCTTTGGGATTAGTAGTCCTGGTAGGCTCGTGGACCAGATCGGTTGCCAAATGAGATGATTGATGGGTTCCGTACTGCAGCTTGGCTGGAGGCGTTAAAACAATAGGAAAGGTGGGTGGGGAAGCGGGGAAGGGGAACACAGAGAAGGGGCAGGGGCGCGGAGGCAGCTTACCTGCGGCGGCATGCGGGCTTCGCTAGCACTGGTTGGGGTTGGGGCTGGAACAGGAAGTTAGTCGCAGGAACGCAGAGGAGGGGCAGGGTGGCGGAGTCAGCTTACCAGCGGCAGGCGCGCGGGCTTCACTAGCACCGGGTCAGGTCGGTGCTGGAACAGCCCCTTTCTAATATCCTGATGGGCTGGTTACAAAACAACTTAATCTAAAATAAATAGAAAAATGCTCAGTGCACCTCAGATGCAAGGCCTAGTCAGTGGAACTCTTAAGTTTTACAAGACAGTTAACAGGTAGGACTGAGTCTCAATGAAGGGGTGCTGAAGAATGGTCAGGAGACACTAGGAGGCCATCTTGTGCATTGCCACCATGATGCTCTCGTGCTTCTGGATCATGATGTTCCCATTATCTGATTGTAGACACACCCCAAGAGTATCAGTGGGGTCAGAGGTCAGCCTAGCTGCTTGATGAGCCAGAACAGATATCACTCCAGCACGCTCATCTGATAGTGTCCCTCGGCTACCCAAATTAAGTCTTTGTCAGTCTGTACACAGGACTCTGACAATGGAGGGATTCTTTATTGTGTCCTCCAAATGTTACTCTAAAGTCACCTCCATCCTACCGGCCTATCCCAAGGTGAGGTTTGTAAAGAAATATTTTCAATGTTTATTAGCATATTTTTGCTATGCATATTTGTTACATTTGTTGTGATTGGATGGTACATGATTATAACACAATTTTTTTACTTCTCTTCCCTCCTTTCACTTTCCATTTGCAGGGAATCTACCTTTCACTTTGCTCCTTAAATTATTTACACTTTGTTTATCTCATGCAAGAAAAAACACACAATATATCAGATTTTATGTTTTCTTAATTTCATGTGAAATTTTGGGAATAAGATACACTCATTTTCATACAAATGACTTGAATTTATCATTTTCATAGTGGAATAATACTGCATTGTGTATAAATATCATATTTTCTCCACCACTTATCTGTGTTTGGATACAAAGGCCACTTTCAAAACTTAGCTATTATGATTTGTGCTTCTATGAATATGGGCTGTATGTATTACTGTAACATGCTATTTTAAAATCACAGCAAGATATCTAGACAAGGAATAGCTAAGTTGAATAGAATTTCTATTTTTAGTTTTGTGAGCACTTTCATATATATATATATACACACATATATATGTTATGGCTGGCTCAGCCTACCCTGGGGGTGGGGCTGGCACAGCATGTGGTGCTGGGGATCCAACTGGGATCCCTTAGATTGCCTAAGCTTTCCTAAGCAGGTGCCTTAAACATCTGAATCATCTCGCTCATGCTTGAGTATTTCTATACTCCTTTCCATAGCAATTTTTTAAAAGCATTTAGGCCAGGGGATAAATGATATACAAGGTCTCACTATGTAGATCATATGTGTAGTGATTCTCCCGTTTTCAGCTTCCCAAAGTGCTGGGATTACAGGTGTGCACCACCAGGCTCAGCCTCAAGTGTTGTCTTAGCATGCGCCCCCCCGGGAGGGGGGAGGCAGTACAGCACACAGAACTAGATAACATCCATTTCCATTTTATCTAGATCAAACTCTGGATGCTGCACTCTGCCGAAGCAGGTGCTTTGGTCCACTGAGCTATCGGGCTGGCCCTTTCCCTAATGATTACACTAGTTTACATTCCCATGAACAGGTTCATTTTTGGCTAATGGCTTTAGTGAGTTCAACCCACAGTGCTACATATCAAGGAAGAACTGCCAGGGAAAAAGCACATAATGAGGGAAAGCTGCCAAACCCAGGGCAGCCAAGAAGCAGAGAGAACAGGGAGAAGCCACGAACAAGAACACACCCCTCAGCTCCCAGCACCTGGAACCCTTATCTTATAAATAGGCTCCACCTCCTAAGAGCATATGCAATTATTTTGAACTCATAGATTAATACACTAATGAGTATAGTGCCCACCTACACTCTGATCCAATCACCTTCCAGAAGCACTGCCTCTAAGCATGTGGGACTTTGCAGGGACAATATTATAGATTTAAATATGTCATAACACAACTCCTATCGTAATTCCTACTGTTAAAGATTGCATAAGCAAATTGGTCAAAGATCACCTGAAACATACACAGCAGACCTCATCTTGTTCTATCCTTTCCCCATTGACCCTATTGTTGAAGTCCCTCTAGACCTGTTTCCCTGAGCTGCAGTTACACCATGAAGGAAGCCCGTAGTCCTTGCATTTGTTGATGAAATTGAGTTGAGATTGAAAAGCATAATCCACTGTCCTACATGGGCTCCTTATCTAACCATGTACAAGTTTGGGATTCAAGGAAAGGAAAATCTTTGCTTCATCTGGGGAAAGGGGCTAGATACTTTCTTGAAGAGTCTGGCTCCATTTTTGATCCTGTTACTGACAGCTTTTCAGCCTTCTCCTCCCTTTCCCCTTGTGCCCCAGGTTTGAGCAAGCTAATAGCAAAGGCTGCCCTTGGAACACACAGGACATTCAAATCCCAAAAGGAACTTTACCAGCCCAGTTTCCTACCCCTGGGGACCTAGACAAGCCTCCTTTCCTGGCTGTGTCAGGTCACATCAAATAAACCTTCTTGAGAGGCCTCATTCTCTCCCCTAGAATCCTCAATTTTGTAACAGATCTTTTTCACACCCTTTTGGGGTATGCATGTGTCGTATTTATTATCCATTTTGTTATTCCAACTAAATTTGGGTAGGTTGTTCCTTGGGCTTTGGCAGAGGGACCATAACAGCTATCTTCTCTGTGGAGTAAGAACTAGATAACATCCATTTCCATTTTATCTAGATCAATTTAAACATAAAGTCACAATGGGAGACCAATATGATCTGTATAACTTTATGCACCTCGAAGTTAGGCAGTGGCTTTCATGCTCATTGAAATTAACTTCCAGACCTCCTCTCACCCTGAACTCTTTGATTGCAGGCCTGTTTAGCCCTATGATTCTCTACCACATAGTAACCATTGGCAGGGTAAGTGTCTGCCCATCTTCTTCACAGTACCATCTCCCATTCCTGACACAGATGGACACTGAGCAGCTAATCAGTGGATCGCTGAAAGAATGAAATTTTTATAAAGAAGTGATTTGCATAAAAGCAAAGCAAAAACTTTTAAAATGTTACAGAAAAAAATGAAGTTTCTTCTCTAGTTTAAGAAATGAAAAATGTTAAATATAATCCTAACCCAAGGCATTGTGAAACATGTAAGCTGCCAGTGAAATATCTAATTACCAGGCCCTATGCTGTTGCAAACACTTGCATTGAAATACTGAACCAAATCACAATTTACTTCTCAAAAGCTAAACTTCATTAAATATTAGTTTAATTTAATGTTTTCCAGATTAATTTGAGATTAATTTATATCCAGGCATTTGCACAGCCCAAGCAGTATCTCTCCTTTCTGTCATTTATATCATCACACAAGCAGCAGAAAAAGAAAGAAGCTGTATGGTTAGGAAGCACCAAGACAGAGTAAGTAGGGAGAGATTTAATTACACTACTACATATCTTTTCCTAAGATGTGAAAAAAGCCCATAAATTTGCCAGTAGATAGAGATATATGCATATTAGGGAGCCTGATCAAGAAAAACTTTACAGATATGAAATGTGGTTCTTACAAAATGACTTTCTGACATTGAATTTAATCTTATGTTTTCTTCCTAAATTAATAATGTGTACTTATTCCAAAGAAAAATTTGGTGCTTAATTTATTTTCAAAGAGAGCTTAAGAAATGATTGCTCGGGTTGCAGCGAATTAAAGCTCCTGCAAGCAGGCTCAGGGGCCAGGGGTTTGATCTCCAGGCCTACTATGCTGGCCCCACCCCCAGAGTGCGAGGAGATGGCAGTTGAGACTGGGCGAGGTGATGCGTGCCTATAATCCCAGCTCTGAGGAGGCTGTAAACAGATGGATCACTATGAATCTGATCTAGTAGTGAGACCCTGAACACCCTTCAGACCCTTCACTCCCCTCAAAAAGATTGCTCATTAATATTGAGTGCACTAATGTATGTGTGTGTGTGTGTGTGTGTGTGTGTGTGTGTGTGTGTGTGTGTGTAGGGAGCTGCCTTTCCCAGAATCTTAGGATTTCAGAACTCAAAAGAACCCAAGAGGATTTCCAGCCCCGTGGAATTCACATGGTGTCCTTCCCCTGGGGAGATATCTCAGTAGAATAAGTGCCTGCCTAGCAAGTGCAATGTTCTGAGTTTAGCACTAGTGCTGAAAAAAAAAGAAAAGAGAGAGAGAGAGAGAGAGAGAGAGAGAGAGAGAGAGAGAGAGAGAAAGGAAGGAAGAAAGAAAGAAAGAAAGAAAGAAAGAAAGAAAGAAAGAAAGAAAGAAAGAAAGAAAGAAAGAAAGGAAGGATGTCCTTCCCTCAAATGAGATCCCATGCAGAAATCCATGCTTATACAGGTAAAAGCACAACAGCATGGCTGGAACTGGGGGACAGGAATCTGTGTCCCCACATTCTCACACACTTTTCCTTGTACCCCCTCATCAATCCCAGAACTTTGTGAACAACTTGAAATCCATTTCTTTAACCCATCCTTTCCATTTTTTAAAATTGGGCAAGAAGGGCTGAGAGACCAGTTAAGTTTTACTGATAAATAACAAAGTTAAGTGCATGAGGTCCTTCCGCTCTGCCCTGACTATCTGCCCTTTGAAGCACTCTGCCTCCTAGCACTAAGGACAGCTGCCCACTTGGTGCTGGGGAAATGGCCATCGAACAGAACCTGCCACCAGAGGGACTGAACCTTTGCAGTGAACTAATTATTAATCATTTTCCCACCACTAATATATGGAAATTGTTTTCAGCAGTCAAATCCTACAGAATTCTTATTAAAAACTATATTCCACCTGTCTTAGTTACTTTTTATTCACTGCTGGGAGAAATACCCAACATTCAAAATGAAGGAAGGAAAGGTTTATTTAGCTCACAGTTTGTGGAGGTTTCAGTCCATATTTGACTGGCCCAAGGCTGAGTGCAACAGGCAGAGAGCATCCAGTTCATGGTGGCAGAACAGCAACAATTGCGACAGAGGCAACCAACCAAACAGGGCAGCAGAGCAACAGCATAAGTCTGTCTCTGTGCCTCTCTTTATGTTCCATTCAGGCTCTCCGCCTCAACCTATCAGCTTAAGGCTACACCCGTAATCCAAAACTACTTAGACCCATAATCCCATCAGTACTAAAGCACATAATCCCAGGGATCATGAATCAAGTCTCAAACTCTAGAAGTCCCCACCCCATGATTGCATGAGGCTCTGGGGGAACAACTAGACAGAAATCATAACACCACCCCACAGTTTCCATATTTTAGAGCCAATCACTTTCTCTTCAGTAAACATGTGTACAATTCTAAATTACTCATCTAATGATTAAGAGAGGAGGAATTTAAAATGTGTACCACTTTGTTCCACCACTTCTCCCTTTTATGATAGTTTATATTATCAAAGTTTGCACCAACAGCCTCTGTAATTTTAATCACATCTTTTGTTTTCTGTTGGCCTTTATGCATTTTCAGGGAACTTGATTCTGGAAGATTCACTATTGTTTGTTTTTTCTCCCTCCTTTCTGGAAATATCCTGGATGTTCTCTGTCCCTTTAGTATTTTCAAACTTAATAGTTTATATTTACTGATAAAACTTTATATTCATTTGTCTTTATGTTGCTCAGAACTCAATCTCAGCTCTAATCAACAGATATATGTTTCTTTAACTTAGTGAAATTGTCATCAAGATTTTTATTACTGTTATTAGTAAACCATCTCTGGTGGTAACACCAATCACTGAGAAGGATACCAAGCTTCTTAGAATTTTTCTTTAAAGTCTCATTGTTTTATATATTTCCAATTCATGTATTACAATTGTTATTTAATAAACCATTCTTTTTTCTTTAAATATCTGTTTATAATAATATATTTATTGTTCTCTTTTTCTATTAAAACTCAGAATCCTCAAATTTTAAAACTGTTCTCTATCCTTTAAATTATTCCTCTTCCTTAAATTATGACTTTTCTGCTTATTCAACATGACCTCCTACACACACACACACACACACACACACACACACACACACACACTATGTTTACAAAGACTTATAATACTGACAAAAGTAAAATAGCAAAAGATGTGAGGAAGCAGAAATTTCCATAGAAGTTTGGGGGGGAGGGTTATAGACCATCACAACTATATTTGAAAATGGCCATGCCTTTGAATAAGTAATTCCACTTAAAAATATTATCCTATGAAAATAACACCATTCTTTTTGACAAGAGTCACTTTAATTACAAGTACAGTGATCCTTATCTATGCTGAGATGGTGTAGGCAGAGTGGTTAAAGAAGTCAATGTGGATTCCCTCAGCAAATGAACTTCCTGACATGTATTTTCTCTGAGTCCCAGGTGACCTGACAATGCCAGTGGGCACAGGAATCTTCTCCAGGGAATGTCCTGCAACACCTGAATAAAGAGGATTTTACTCAAGGTTAAAATGCTTGAAGATATTTCACTTTGAGAAGGAGTCCCCCTATGTTTAATTTTGTGCTGTCTGGCTTTGCTGACCCTGCCCTCTCTGCTTGTCATAGACCTTCCTCAGGAAGATCATTAGAGACTCACAAGTGGCATACATAACTTCTAGGCTGAGGAGAATAAAAGCCCCTAAATTATTCCTCCATGATTCTTTTACTGCTGTGGTCACCAAAGGAACGGTGCATTTCAATAATTCAGATGCAAGATGTGGGGGAATCCTCTGAACCTGGGACCCAATGACTATATGAGCAGAGCCTCTTGCCAACCCACCTGGCACAGATGGCAGGAGCCAGAACTAAATGTCTGCTCTATTAGTTCACTGAAATCTTGGTTTCCAGTGCATAATCTAGTCTTTCCTTACTAACAAGTGGAGTGGGTTAAAAGAACTGAGAAGCAGTGAAGAAATGAGACACTAGCAATGTAAAGGATATCGCATGATCAAGAAAGTCAGAGAAAGAGGAGATTGTGATTTGTTGTCGATGTGAAAAAAAATTCAGTAGGATTCAGATCATCCCATCAATGCTTTATTCTTCAACAAAGCTTTGCTCTGCTTCAATAATTTCCTTGGGTCAAAAAACATCTCACCATAGAAATATAAACCTGAAATGTGAAATCTAAATGCATATTACAATCAGACCAAAATATTTACATGATGTAAAACATTAAATAAATAAACCATTAGAATAGTCCTATTGAATTGAGCAAATGGAAGCCAGTACAACAGCTGTTAATATTATCTTTCTCCATAAAGAGAAACCTTGGTGACTCATTTAGGGCTTCATAAATTGTGGCCTTTTCCCTGCTTGCTATAAATAGAGTTTGTCTACTCAGGCTGTCTTTATTATATATTACTGCGTTCCTATACATACTGTTAACAGATGCAGAGCCACCTGCCCTTGTCTCCTAGATCTGGAAACTCCTCTAAGCCCCCTAAACACTATTCATCTCACCCAAGAACAGTCATGAAATTCAGGCTGAAATACACATGCACATAAATGACAATTTAACTCCTAAGCTATAGGCCCAAATTCCATATAGCATAGCATTTTTTTAAGAATAGAAATACATCTATTATATAATATGGAAGAATAATACAGGAAGATAGTATTAAGAAATAAGCTTTATTGGGCTGCGGAGATATCTCAGTGATCTAAGTGCCTGCCCAGCAGGCTCAAAGATCTGGGTTAAATCCCCTGTTTCACATGTGGTGCCAACCCCACCCTGGTATCACTGAGTGAGGTCCTGAGACTGGGTTTGATGGCCCATGGTATAAGCTGCTTAGCAAGACTGTACTGAATGCGTAAAATTTTAAAACAAAAGAAAAGAAATAAACATCAACAGTTGAAAGCATCTGTATACTCTCTATAATTATATCTTCCCCCCTCCTTGCTTGAGATAATCATGTCTTTATGTTGGCATGATTTATGTTCCTAACTCCAGTGTTATTGTGATAATTCAGATCTGGCCTTGTTCTCCAGAACCATGTTCAAGGCACTACTCCTAGCCCTTCCTCATGCTTCCTGAGAAGTCCAAGTGAAAAAGTTTTTGTTGTGTTCCCAGAACTTTGATTTCTCCAGGAACCAAGGAAGTAACTTTCAGCAGCCAGGGAAAAATTTATGCACTAGCCTTCTCTTTACATGAGAAGTTGTTTTAGTCTGCTTCATAAGCTATAACAAAAAAAGACCAGAGGGTGATCTTTCTGATCTGAAAGATCAGAGCTTTCTGTCTGTCTGTCTGTCTGTCTGTCTGTCTGTCTTTCTGGAGGATCAGTTATTTATTTATTCATTCATTCATTCATTCATTCATTTTTGTAGCGGGACCGGGATTTGAACTCATGACCTTGCACTTGCCAGGCAGGCACTTGTGCCACAGAGCTATCTCCCCAGCCCCCTCCCTCTTTCTATCATTCATTCATTCTTTCTTTCTTTCTTTCTTTCTTTCTTTCTTTCTTTTTCTAATGTATTACAGGGTCTATAGGGTCTCACTACACAGATCAGACTCATAGTGACTCTCCTGTTTTCAGTCTCCAAAGCACTGGAATTACAGGCATGAGCGACCACACCCAGTCTCAGTCGCTGTCTCAGCACACTCCGGGGACAGAACCTGCACTGCACTCTGGGGTGACTAAGCCCAAGTCTCTTGGCCTGCCTAAGCAGGCACTTTAGTCCACTGCACTATCTGGCTTGCCACTAGAGATTATTTCTTAAAGTTTTGGAAGTCGGTAATTCCAAGATCAAAAGATGAATATAATGAGAGACTTTTACTACTTCCTACCATTGTGGAAAACAGAAGAGAAAAAAGAGGTCAAGTTTGCTTTATAACAAACCCACTTGCCTAATAATGACATTAAAATATTAAAGAAGCTTCGCCCACAGAGCTAATCACTTATTAAAGGCCCCACGATCAATTCTGTGACATTTGAAATTAAGATTTTAGAACATGAAATTGGAGGATGCATTAAAACTGCAGCACAGATAAAAGGTAAAGGCAAATTAGATTTTTTTTTTGTCTTTTTTTTTTTGAGACAGGGTCTCGCTATGCAGTTCAGGCTGGTCCTGAGCTCACTTTTGTAGCCCAGGCTGGTCTCGCACTCGCACCAATCCTCCTGCCTCAGCCTCCCGAGTGCTGGGATTACAGGCGTGAACCACCACGCCCGGCGTCAAGTTAGATTTTTTAAGTGGGTCTGAAATTGAGCAGAAAGGAAAGACAAAAGAAAAACTTCAGGACAGGTTCTACTTTAGGAAAATACAAATGAAACACAATTATCAAGGGCTGTATCATTCAGCTTAAAGCATACATTTGAATGTACTCCGAAGATTTACATTTCCAGAAATTTAGATCTTCCCCTCAGCCTCACCAGCACTGGGTTTACAGGCATGTACCACTATGCCTGGTTTTGGTGGCCAGCAGGGCATGTCTGGGGTTTTGTGGCAGCACCGCACATAGTACCACAGATGTAACCTGGGTCCTTGCACTTACCAAGCAGATGCTTAGACTGCTGAGCTATCTCCCAAGCCTGATGTACTCTTGTAAGTGTGAAGTAGATTCATATAAAAATATTAAAAATTTAACTTGAATAACAAAAGTCCCTGCTTAAAAATGTACAGTCATGGGTCCAACTTCCATAATCTGTGAGTAGCTCTTAAGCCAAGGGAATATTTGGGGTTTAGTTTCTTTTAATGAAAACCTCAGGGGAAGCTACAAACAGTCCATACAGATCCAGGGATCACCCTATGAGAACTATTAGACAATTCATTCCAAGCTATCGAATTTTCTATTATAGGTCTACATATTTTCTTTTATAAAAGAAATTTTATATATAACCCCGATGTATGACAGAATCAGTTCTGGCTTGGGTTGGGAAGGGGACCCTTAGATGACTTTATTAGCCTGTCCTTTAGTGCCAGACTTGAAAGCAACTCTAGAAACCTGGAACTTTCTGATAAGGCACCAACCTCCCAAATATTAATCCCATGTAATATCACACAAAGATGCATGCACACACACACACACACACACACACACACACACACACACACAGAGTAAACCTCATAGGATTGACTATAAGGTAAAAGCAAGTTGGAAAATAACCCTTGAATACATTTTAGCTAGAGTTTATAAATGTGTATGCAGTGTGACTTGACTATGCACACATAATTTCCATATGTGAATGTATACCATGTCTAACACATAGTAGATATATGGTGAAATTTAAGTGAATCAGTACCTGAATCATTCAGAACCATGCATAAAATTTAGGCAAAGAGGAATTGAAAGCAAGAGGTACAACTCATAATATAGTAAGAGCCACAATTTCTTCCACTAGCATGCTCCCAGGCAATGAAAGTAGTGGATTTGTTAAGTTATCAATGGAAAATGGAAAATCACAGCACCCTGAACACCCGCTGAAAGACAAAATTTTCAAGTTACAAATGTAGTTTGAACATGCTGTCTAGCGCAGATATACTCTGCATGAAGCATGTAGCCAAAGTGAGAAAGAACTGGATGGAATATTCAAATAGAAAAATCTAGGTGGGTGGCTACATATTGGTGTAAATGGAACATCGTGTAGAGAAATGTGTTCTTTCTTTGTGAATTTACATTTTGTATACACATCCTATAATTAATACTTGCCGATAAACAACTTATTGAAATGGCTCTGGGGACAATATGGTAAATTGATGGCACATAGACAGTACCTCCCTACCAAACATTGGCCAGGACCTATGGAATCTATAATGGTAAAAGGAACACAAAAGTTGGTATTCTGGGTGAAAAAAAAAAAATCTCATCATAAACCCATTGGTTTCTGTTGACTTTCTTGGCCTTCATTCAAGAGAAACTGGCATGGGCTGTTGCCTAGCAACAGCATGCAGCGCATTTTCCCACTACTCCATAGAAATGCGGTCTTTCTAGACCTGGTACAATTCAGCATCATTTTTTAACTGATGACAATCTCTTTGGAACTTTTCTTCCCTCCCATCAAATAAGTGCTCAAAGGAGGCTACTTAAACACCTAGCCCTTTACCCAAAATTATCCTTGACTTAATAAAGACAAGCAAGCCGGGCGTGGTGGCTCACGCCTGTAATCCCAACACTCGGGAGGCTGAGGCAGGAGGATTGGTGCGAGTTCGAGACCAGCCTGGGCTACAAAAGTGAGCTCAAGGCCAGCTTCAACTGCATAGCGAGACCTTGTCTCAAAAAGACAAAATAAATAAATAAATAAATAAATAAATAAATAAATAAATAAATACAAGCAAAAATAAGAATGCATACTTATTGTCAATCTCCAAATTCATACCACAAACATAGGAATCATATAACTACACCATTTTTTGCACTTGGAAAATTGCAGGGGCCAGCCATATAGCTCAGCAGACTAAAGCACCTGCTTAGGCAAGTGCAGGGCCAGGGTTCAAGCCCAGCATGTCATGCCAGCCTTGCCCCCAGGGTGTGCTGAGACTGGGCGTGGTGGTGTGTGCCTGTAATTCCAGCACTTGGGAGGCTGAAAACAAGAGGCTTGCTATGAGTCCAATCTGTTTAGTAAGACCCTGTAGACCCTGTACTAAATACAAGAAAAAGAATGAAAGAAAGAAAAAAAAAAAAGAACGAACAAAAGAAAGAAAGAAAGAGAGAAAGAGAAAGAGAAAGAAAATTGCAGGTTGGAGAGATAGCTCAGCAGACTAAATGCCTGCTTAGGCAAGTGCAGGGACTAGGGTTCAATCCCTGGCAGCACATGCCTCTCTGACCATGGGAGCACTGAGCCAACCACTGAGTGTGGGCATGATGGTGCACGCCTGTAATCCCAGTGCTGGAGAGGCTGAAAACAAGAGGATCACTATGAGTCTGAGCCTCATAGTGAGATCCTGTACCAAATAAAAATAAATAAATAAATAAATAAATAAATAAATAAATAAATAGAAAATTGCATGTTTTTATTGAAGACAATATGACTACTTACTGTGATTTATACATTGAACAAATATTTAATTGATGCTTTCTATGTGCTTATTAAGTATAAGCATTATCATGTATGTATACTATGTTTATATTATGTATTCAGAATATGGTATCTTTTTATTTATTATTTTTTAATTTTTTGGTAGTAGGGATCAAACTCAGGACTGTACTGGTGAGCTATATCGCCAGCTTCAGGATAAGGTATCTTAAGATAGACATTGTCCTTATCTTAACAGAATCTATTTGCCTGTTCTTTAATCAACACCCAGAGGCTATAAAAACACACTCCAAACTCACATAGTCCCACTGGAAAAGAGACTATAATTTATTTGACAATAAATATTTTCAAGGGTAATCAAGATGACGAAAGTCATGTAGTTAGGGAAGCCCAAGGTTAAGTTAGGAGTCAAGGAATTCTCTCAGTATGATGTGTCATGTAACACAGAAAAGGTGGTAGGATTTTTGAGATTCAGAATTATGACACACCGTGAAGATCTTGAATTAAAACTAAGGAGTAGATGTTTGCAAAGAAGGTATCTCTGAAAGATTAATACCAATTTAGTAGCAAATAGAAGAGTTAGAAGCCCTATTTATTTAAAGATACAGGTCCATGCCTAGAGAGTACTTCAATACATTTACTCAAACATCCTTAATTTATTCTATGAAAATGCACTTTGACAGACATAGACTTTTTCCAAAAATCTAAAAGAAGTCTAGCTGAGCGTGGTGGCTCACGCCTGTAATCCCAGCACTCGGGAGGCTGAGGCAGGAGGATTGGTGCGAGTGCGAGACCAGCCTGGGCTACAAAAGTGAGCTCAAGGCCAGCCTGAATTGCATAGCAAGACCCTGTCTCAAAAAGACAAAATAATAATAATAATAATAATAATAATAATAATAATAAAATAAAAGAAGTCTACCTCCCTAAATCCTTGCAAAAACCATCCATATCGCTTACGGAGAAAGCTTCCAACTTTAAGAAGAGCACAATAAAGCTATCAGCAGCTATTTTGGAGTCAAGAACAATCACAGTGCAAAAGACCCATAGTTATAAAATAAAACCATAACTTACTAATACTCAGAGAGAAGACACAGGGGCTACTAGGATGGGAAGAAGACAATTAGGACCAAATACATAATAACTGTTCTATCTTATATGACCTGAGAGAGATAAATGGTAGATAGATGATAGATAGATAGATAGATAGATAGATAGATAGATAGATAGATAGATAATAGATAGATGATAGATAGATAGACAGGAATGAAAGGAGAGAGAAAGAGAGGAGGATAGAGTAGGGTAGGAGAGGAGAGGGTAGTGAGAAGAGAAGAGAAGAGAAGAGAAGAGAAGAGAAGAGAAGAGAAGAGAAGAGATGGGAAGAGAAGAGAAAAGAAGGGGAG
>PVJA010046146.1:0-15275 GCA_004027025.1 Myocastor coypus | reverse complement strand
CATTTTTCCATATTCCCTATTTTGATAAAAGCTCAGGCAGCTTTTCATTAGTATATGTGAAAAGTTTCTGATGTCATGATGGCTTTTATCCTGAGGTTGTAGCATCAGAATGAATGTTAAACAGTTTGATTCACAGATTTATGCAAAGCATGCGTGGAATGTTGGTGCTTTGAATCCATTTTGTTTGTTCTTCAGCCTTGTTATTTATTTATTTATTTATTTATTTATTTATTTATTTATTTGAGACCAGCAGGAGCCCTGGGGTGGGTGCGAGGGTCAGCGGCTTGTGGCCCAGCCCAGGGCTGGAGGGGTCTCACAGACGGCTGGAAATGCAAGGCCTTGTGGTGCTGGGACCCAGGGGGCGGGAGGTCAGGGCTGAGCTTTCAGAGATGCGCCTCCAGGAGGACGTGGCCACCCCTTCTCCATGCCCCAGTAACACCCAGTCTGTACCGGGTGCTGCCCTACTGAGTCCTCAGGACCGAACTCAGTGTGCTGGGCTTGTGCACAGCTTCCTCTTGTGGCTCCTCTCACCTGCAGTGTCACCGGCCTGTGCTGGGCTTGCGCATGGCTTCCTCTCGTGGCTCCTCTCACCCACAGTCTCACCTGCCTGTGCTGGGCTTGCGCACGGCTTCCTCCCGTGGCTCCTCTCACCCACGGTCTCACCGGCCTGTGCTGGGCTTGCGCATGGCTTCGTCCCATGGCTCCTCTCACCCACGGTCTCACCGGCCTGTGCTGGGCTTGCGCACGGCTTCCTCTCGTGGCCCCTCTCACCTATGTCCGTTCCTTCTTCCTTTCTCTTTCCCTGTCTCACAAAGCGTCAAGACCCCCTAAGCAGGGCACTGCCTCAGGGTTCAGTATTGACTCCACCCCACCTCAGGGGCTGTCTCCCGGGATCTGTGAGCCAGTGTCTTGCTAGGTCACCATCTGCTCCTGCCCGCACGCCGCCCCTCTCCCTGCCCACTTGAAGTCCCTTCCCCTTCCTCTTCGCCTGTCCCCTCTCACCCTCTTCCTTCCCTCCCGCTTTTTTTTTTTTTTCCTGGAATATAAATACTACACTTGAAACTCGTTTGTCCTCTGCGTTCACTTTCAGCGTGCCCATGGTCCCCGTGCAGCCGTGTGAATTCCCGCTCGGTGTCTGCTGTGTTGCTCATGGCCGGCAGGCCCTCCCTAACCAGGGAGGGGCCCAGGCTCCGGGGCGCTGGGCTTCTGCTACAGCACTAACTGGGTGCCCTCGGCACAACGAATCCTCTCTATTAAAATTGTCCCTCCCCGGCTCTGCACCTCTGTACCTGTCCTTCCACACGCCCTCTCCGTGCCCCTGCTAGATATAAAAGCAACATGATTAAAGCCCTTTTTCTCTTCCTCCGATTTTGTTTCCTTTTGCTCCTCCCCTCGTCTTATTAGATTTTTCCTTTTCTTCCGTCCCTGGGTCTCCACCGCCCAGGCTTTCCCGGTCATTACGGATGCCGCCTCCCCCGCAGTTACTGAAAGCTTCAAGGCTGGAACTCTGAGCAGGAGGCTGTCTCGCCTTTTGCTTGCCTATAATTCTGAAGTCTTTGCGCAATGGATTTACATGGCTTCCTATACTGGATTCATTTATACCGAGGTCAAGCAGAGATTCGGAAGATTTAAAAACTCTCTCACCACACTCTGCAAGACCAACCTGCATTCCTGATAATTTTTAGGGTTAAGTTTGGACCTGTTGCTCTCTTGTATCCCAAGTCTCTTGTCTGCCAACGTAGATGGAATAAAAACTACTTGGAGAAAAAAGAAAACTACTTTTTTAGTGTCATCGTGATGGTAACTGAATTCATACAGATGTGTAAAATGTTTTAGCCATCTTATGTACAATCAATATTGTAAACATTAGATTTGTTATTATAGTAATTATAACAGTTTCAAAGGAGAAAAATGATACTTTGAATTGATGGATTGATGAAGTTTTATTTTACTGAGAAGTTAAGCTATGTGAAAAAAATATGGAGTTAAAATATTGGGAAAAACTCTAAAGTAGCACACATTCCCTGTTGTACGTCACTGTGCTGCTTGTTCGGCGACCCAGCCGGAAAGAGCGGAAGCAGCTTCCTGCAGGCCTCCAGAAGAGGGCAAGCAGCGACACTGGGAACAGCAGCGCGCAGGAGGGTTTTCTCTTCCACGCCTGGCGATGGAGCACACGGCTGCAGGTTCCCAGAAGCCTCCGCAAGGCTCTGAGGCTGTGCGGAGCGACACGAGTGTAACTTGGCTGGGAGCACATACACAACTTCTAAATACTACAAAAGAATATGCTTTTATAGCCTTTAAGAATACCTACGGTTCTTCTAAATGCCGCGCAGCAAGGGCGCTTTTCTCCAGCTCAGCAAAATTTCACCATTTTGGTCGTGGAACTGAAAGGTTTTCACACATCTTCTCTCGGGCACCGTCGTCTTTTGCTCTTTGTTCTGGGTTCCTGGCACTGGAACGAGAAGTTCGCCTTATGGAGCCCACTGCCTCCCCAGCAGCCTCTGCACGGCTGCTTTGATTTCCTTGCTTCTAAGGCTGTAGACGATAGGATTCAGGCAAGGAGGCAGCACCGTGTAAGTCAGAGCGACCACCAGGTCTTGGGTGGAAGAAGACTCTGCCGTGGGTCCCAAGGCAGCAAAGAGCCCCGAGACGAGGAAGAGCAGGGTGATGGTGAGCTGCGGGGAGCAGGTGGACAAGGCTTTGGCTCGACCCTCCCGCGACGGCAGCCTGAGCACGGTTGAGAAGATGTGCACGTAGGAGACCACCATGAGGACAGAGCATCCCAGCACCAAGCACGAGCTCGAAGCCAGCGCCATGAATTCTACGAAGAAAACCTCACAGGAAACCAGGGCCAGCACGTGAGGGATGTCACAGAAAAACTGCTGGATGGTATTGGATCGGGTAACCGGCTCCCTAAACATGTTGCCAGTGTGGACCGAGGCATAGGCGAGGCAGCTCAGCCAGGCGGCAGCTGCCATCTGGTGGCATCTCCCTGGTGTCATCTCAGCGCCATACAGGAGCGGGTGGCAGATGGCCAGGTAGCGATCGTAAGCCATGACAGTGAGGAAGGCCAGCTCAGCAGAGGCGAAAGTGAAGAAAAAGTAGACCTGGGCCACACAACCTGGGTAAGCGATGGCGGTGCTGTGGGTCAGGGAGCTGTGGATCGCCCTGGGCACCGTGACAGAGATGTAGCACAAGTCCAGCGAGGAGAGGTGCTTGAGGAAGTAGTACATGGGTGACTGCAGACGCCGATCCAGACTGACGGCCATCACGACGAGCAGGTTCCCTGCCAGTGCCGCCAGGTAAAGCAGCAGAAACAGCCCAGCGTGCAGCAGCTGCAGCTCCGGGACTGCAGAAAAGCCCGCGAGCAGGAACTCCGTGACCACGGTGAAGTTGGCCGCATGGTGCCCCACCTGTGAACAAATGTGTGACGGTTTGGAATGAGGTCATGGAACTCGGGGGCAGTGTTGTAGAAACAATGAACTCCCCGCTGACGTAAAGGCTGCTGGTATGTTCCACACTGATTATGCAGGTGGGGTGGCGCTCGGCAACAGTCTTTATTAGCATAAAAACAATTCTGAGATATGCCCAAGACGAAAATGGAGCTGTGTACTTCCAGAACATTTTTGATAGTACCGGTCGTTTAGCACGAAGCACTCCTCAAACATGAAGACAAGACTTTTCCCTGGCAATATGGTGCACACCTGGGATCCCAGCAAGCTGGGCGCTGAGGTAGGAGGCCCACGAGTTTAAGCCTAGTCTGGACAGCTTCAAGACTCATGAGACCCCACTTCTCAAAAAAGAAGAAGAAAAACTCTGTGTATCTGGGCATGCAATCCATGCGAAGGCCCCAGGCTTGCTCCCCATTGCCAGAAAGCAAAGATGAGAAAACAAAAGCAAGAAACAAAGAACTTGTCCATCAAATAAGCTAAGGTGCTTACTACAAATGTAGATTCTCAGGTCCAAGGCAAATACACTATGTAAAAACTGATGGGATAAGTCTCCTCTCCTCCCTCTGACAGAAATCAAATGAGGACGTCATGCTTCCAGGCAGGCACTTGTGCTGCTGAGCTACATCGCCCACATAGGGTCTAATCAAGTTTCCCTAATCCATACCTCTCTGGCTGACCTTTGAGTACTGAGTTTGTAGTTCTAACTGGCTCCCCATTCTCAGGAGACTTGGACTTAGTCCTTGCTAGACAGCTGTTGAACACCTTGGGCATAGACAGCATTAAAGAGGGTGTTCCCTACTTCAGCAGTGGAGTAAAAGTGTGCTAGGATGTTAAAGCATTCCAGGGCTGGCTCCATCTGAAGAGGAACGCTCATCTTGTTCGAATGTGCAAGGCACCGTGAGAGTATTGACCACAAAGCTGTAGCACTTATGCGATGCCTTGTATGCTGGAGGTGCTGTCTTCTGGAACATGACCAGTTAGTATTCACAATGTCATTAGAACTGAATGTTCTACAGAAGGGGGAGCTAGCAGAACAAGGTCAGTTGTCTCGGCCAGTGTGACCCAGTAGCTGGAGACCACGCCTGAGCCGGCATCAACACTTGGTGGGCTGTGTCCAAGAGGTGCTGCTCACTCTGCACCCCACTCATGTAGTTTTTGGGGAATAATCTTGACCAATGAATTTGTGAAAACGAAGGAATATTTCTCTATGTTAGTCACACTATTATATGTGCCTTTTCCCAGCAGTACTGGCTGCATACTTAAAATACATGTCTTTATCAAAGTCCGCTGTGTGCTTTGCTCTGGCTCCTGACTCCAAAATATTTCGTTGAGAATAATGTATGAAGTTGCTTCAGGTGAGAGTCAATTTTAATAGTTTCCTTAGAATCAAGGTACTGATCTTAAGCAAGTTTACCTGGCTACTTTATTTTACACTTGATTGACTCTAGGAAGCTCATAACTGTTTCTCTTTATAGCTGCGCAAGGGCAGATGTTATCATTGCTTATAGACATGTAGAAAACTAGGGCTTGTGACAGATTTTGAAGATAGTCATTCCAAAGGATAGAAGCAGGATGGTTTAAAGGTTTCATTGTATCGTTAATGAACCGAAAAGAGTCATACTATTGTACTCAGTAGCTGGGTACTAAATACTTGCACTATAGGTAATGAAGGACTACCTTTCACAAAAAATACTTTAAAAACTTAACCACCAATATATGAGGGTCCTAAGAATCTCCAACCGGTTTTTCACACTGAGAATAGCAATGTGTAATACTAAAACCATGCCAGGAATGCCTGTCATTCTGGTCTTTTAGATGCGTGCTCCTTCTAATGTGATATCAGTTATTACTGTGCTCTCTTTGAAGTAAAAGTTTGTTAAAAAAACAAAACAAAAAAAAAAAAAAAGGAAAATAAAAGATTATGAGAGACTAGGAAAAACACCATAGGGTCAACCTGCTACAATGTTGCATGTGGTTAGATTTCTAAATTTCTGTGTGAAAATGTATAATTGTTTTTCATTTTTAAAAACATATTCTGTAGGGATTTCTTAGAATATCAACAATTGATGGAAAATAGTAGCTTCATGTTAAGTCTAAAGCATTTGATACTCAGAAAGACAGTGATGTTAACCTCAAATGCCTTTGTTATAGAGTAATAGCATCACCAAGCTTCTCTTCTGGAGGGTTAACAACTTAAGTTGGCAGACCAAAAATTTAGAGGAAAAGAAGGTCTACAAGGATAGCCAGTATTTTGGCCCTACCCCATTTAGGTTGGTTAGGAACCAAGACATAGGAGAACCTGTACGGTAGCATCCTATAACTCAGTGGTTTCCCAAACTTTCTGTAAAGGGAGATTACGGAACCACAGAGGAAAGTGATGGATGATGTATAATGTGCCTAGGGCGAGTCACATAGAGAGAAAACATTCTCTTATGCTTTCACAGAGAGAAAACTGGTCAAGCAATGACCATGACTCACCCAGAGGCCTGACAGTGTCAACTGATCTGTAAAGAGCTGTACATGGTTTCAGGCTATATCCTGAGGGGATTTCAATGAACTTGTCAGATACAAAAGTTACATTTTTGTTATATAGGTTTTGCTTTACCTTGGTCTTTACCATCCAGAAGAAAAGTCTAACCATGAGGTATAAAAAATAAAGCCATATTACTATATTGAGCTGTAAAAGGCTGAAGTCAGCATCTTCTGACATTGCCAGTTCCGCTGCTAACCCAATACTGTTATGGAATATTGAACTATACATACAGCTACTTTCTCTTAGTTCAATCAAAGGAAAGATTTGTACTAATAGTGTTTACACAAGACTTCAAGTCTGCATCTGGTCCTCTGAACAAATACTACAAAGACAGCAATATGAAATGTCTTAATTAGTGGAACTGTCCTACAAACCGTTGCGAAGCTGTCTCATTGCTCTTTCTTTTCATTAAAATTAATAAAAAAGAGAAAAGTGTGAGCAACACATGTGGACAAGCACTTCATCAAATCAAAAAAATCTGCTGATCAATTGCCAATTTAAAAATAGATCCAAGCATATGCTTGTAATCTTAGCAGTCTAGACACTGAGCCAGGAGAATTGCCAGGAGTTCAGAGCCAGCAGTCCAAGGCTAGCCTGGATTACACAGAGAATCCCTGTCTCGAAACAAAACCAAAGCAAAGCAAAACAAACAAAGCAAAAGAAAACCAAACAAAAAACCAATCTCACTCATAGACATGCAAATGAAAAATTTGATTAGGTGCTGTATATGCTCACTGATTTACAGAATATAACAAGCAGTATGAAACGCTATCACATAAGTGTATCTTGTGGTCATTCTGTGTGGTGGCTTGACAAAACAGTGAAGAAACGGAATTCCTTTCTTAGAGCTGTTGGGTATAAGAGTCATTTGGCAGCCGGGGGCACCACGGGAGCTGTGCAGGCTTGGCTGTGCAATGCCACTGCCCACACATGCAGAATCCAAGTTTTTAAAAAATGACATATTTAATGAAATTTGCAAGATTAAACCTCTCACTCGTCTACCACTAATAGAAAGGACGATTGGAATACCCAGTAGCAGTGACAATGGACGTGACAGCCTACATATCTGAGTATAAAAATGCCAATGTATGTAAGATGCAAAGTACAGCATTCTAGTCACATGAGTGTGGATACTCAGCCTGCATTGTTGTACACTGGTTGTGGATACACACGTATAAGACTATCAGCAGTTATGGGGGCAATATGCAGTACGAATTCATGCAGATGGAGTTTTTACTAAAATAAGGAGGGTAAGGTGGAAATCATTAATTATATCTGCAACACTTCAATATTCAAAAGTCATTAAAATCGGCAAAAAAATCAAGAGGCAGTGAAACTTCGTACTGGCTACCAGTAGTCACTTGTTACACTCAAAATATTTTGATTTGGGCTATTCATACTTTTAATATTTTGCCAATATCATCAGGCACTTAGGAAAGTATGTAAATTATGCATTAAAGTTATTTTTAAAATGTATAAAAATCAGTGAAAAGAGGTGAGATTGTTTCCTTTGTCATTATGGATATAATATGATATCCCATATGCGAAAAAATAGCTATAGAAAATGCTATGGAACATCATTAGAGCAGATGACGGGAAGAGCAAATGTCACTATATTTCATTAATTTTGTATATTTTATGTACACTATGATTTAAGAATGTACATTAATTTGAAGCTGAATTTAGTTCTGCTCCTTCTCTTATGAATATAACTTATTGAAACTAATAGAAAACAATCATTTATTAGTTTCATTTATTAGTTTGACTTCAAAGTGTCCTAACCAAACAAGCCATATTTGTATCTCCTTGTTAACTCAGAGCAATGGTCGCTCCCTCTCAGGCAGAGTTGGCTCTTGGGCGTTTCCCCAGGTCACCCTCCCCAGGGGGAGGAGCGCGGCCCTGCCCAGCTGCACAGGGAAGCTTCCTCGGACTCTGTCATGTCCAGGGTCAGAAATCATTCTTTTTTTTTTTTTTTTTTTCAGCTGAAATAATCACATTTTCATGGTTCTTAAAGGAAAATAATCCTATAACTTACATACAGTTTGAATATTCTTACTGTTTATTATTTTTTGAAAAGTTACTGCTAAATCAGCATCCTGTTTGAATCTCAAGACAATTAAAATTGAGACATAAAAGACAAATTTACACAGATAGATCATAAGCTTAGTATCCTAGCTATACACCTACACAACATAAAACATACCCATTCTCAGCACTGGGTGTTTGGGTGCAGTGGAACAGGCCTGCAATCCCAGCACTCAGCGTGACTGAGGCAGGGAGACTGCAAGTTCAAGACCAGTCTGGGTAACTCTACAACTTAGCAAGACCCTGTTTCAAAAAAAATTGTTTTTCAAAAATCGTGTGCACTGTAGGTCAGAGTGAAGGCTCTGGGTTTACTGCAT
The DNA here is from genome assembly GCA_004027025.1 of Myocastor coypus. Classification (NCBI taxonomy): domain Eukaryota; kingdom Metazoa; phylum Chordata; class Mammalia; order Rodentia; family Myocastoridae; genus Myocastor; species Myocastor coypus. The sequence goes on along the minus strand of PVJA010046146.1, from coordinate 6,888 downwards.
AACACAACAAAAACAGAAAAAAAAAAAAAAAAAGGAATGGAGGAAAGAGAGGAGAAAGAAAGGAAACAGACCGCCAAACCTTGTTAGCCAAACCTGTCTATACATTCTTTTACAAATACTGGCCGGGGCCGAAAGTGAGTGGCCGCAGCTGGCATCATGTTCTTGCAGCACAGATGAAGGGGCCTGCCTTGGTGCTTCTGCCTTCCACAGGGTGAGGGCCACGCGAGGACTGCCACAGGGGCTTGAAGACCCCAGAATGTGGGAATGAGGGCCCCGATTTATCCTGGCACTGCCTTTACTCTTTCCCAAGATAAGTCAATGTCAAAGGGACATGAATGGAATGACGTTTCGGAGCAACTTTAAGTTGTAGAACAATTATGAAAACCCACCCGCGCTGCACTCAGGAACACAGTGACATCGGGAAAATGGCAATTGAATCATTGCTGAGGCTGTCCTACTTGATGAGGTAATCTTCATCCTGCTGGTCACACTGTCTGCAATTTCACTTCCCTCAAGTACTCAGCTAGCAGTGCACCTCGTCCTATGCCTTACCATTTCATAGTAAGTCAGCTTTGTCAAACTAACAAGACAATATATGCCTTGTGGTAAATATAACAGGATTGGAGCAATCCTGAGTTGTTGCTTGAGCTGTTTTACCTTGAGGAAGCAACAAATAAATTTTTAATTTCAATTACCTAAATGTAAAATTGCATTAAATAAGATGGGCTGTGCTGCCCACCACCTCTGAAACCACTTATTCGTGGTCTGTGTGATGAGCCAGCATGGCCCTGTCTCAGCAGTCAACCCCCAGCAGATGCCCTTCCTTCCACTCACAGCCGGGGGCAGGCAGAAGGGCTGCTGGGCAGCTGGATTCGCATCTTGCACCGTGAGCTGCTTCCTCCTGAGGTCCATGACAAAGACTGACCCCTACAACTCTGATAGAAATGACAAGAACTCAAGTTATGTATTGAATTTGTTTGGTTTGGTCATTCAAAAAATGAAATACAGTTACTCGGAATACCATCAAATTACCTTACTCAAATATGTCTTAATTTTTTTTTGTCATAAAGTGTTGGAAGTTATTGCCAACATGAGCTATGTGTATATAAATTCCGTTTCCTTACTGCATAGAAGTCTAAGAAGAATAAGAGCAACAATACCTTGGTGGAAGAACACGTGTCTCCACTTTCTGAAATAATGAGAGAGGAGTTGCTGTCTCTGTCATCGCTGGAAGTCATGAGCAGATTCTGTGTGGGCGCGCGGTGCTCCAGAAGGCTGCTGCGAGGGAGGGACTTCTCTGCTAGCTTCCCAGGGAGAGGTGCCCTGCAGTCAGAGGGAAGCCCGGTCTCGAGTGGATGCACACCTTCTGCAGCTGAAATGTTGTCTCCCCGCTGAGGCAAAATCGGGATGGGAAGCGCCTGGGGATTGATTTAGAAGTCCATGGGGAAGTGGGGACGAGAGGACGCAGGCTCTAAGGAAGACGGCGAAGTCAGTGGTGAGAAAGGTCAAGGGATCACACCTTCGTCAGACACTGGTGAAATAAAAATCCAGACTTCAAATGAACTTAGAAAAAAAAATAGCTGCTTCACCTCTTCATCAAGCCTCACCGTGTCCAGTGCACACCACGGGTATGACAGCGTGTCCCCCAGTGCACCCGACTTTCAGAGAAGTGTTATCTCAGTAAAGACAGCACAGTGCTTCTTCGCTTGTCCAAAACCCCTTTTCTCAAAATAGGTGCGTCATCTGTGGTAATAATTGAGGGTGATGACTGAGTAATGTATCCCAGCAAATACGGTAATTTGAAATTTTAAGTCTACGGAACAACCCATCAGAAGTTTCAGAGATAAATCATTTATTGTTTTTCTCAGATATGGAAAACAATACCAAAACAAAAGCCCCAGATGAGTCACGCCTTTGGAATTTCCTTGAGGAGAGCACGACTCATGTGGGCAAACTGGGAGCTGGCAGAGGCTCGCAGATCTCTGCCTCTCAGTTGAGCGTGAATCTCTGCAGCTGTGAATCAGGCCCTGGAAGTGCGATCCCTGGTGTTGGGAGGACCTTGGCCTGTGACTCCCTCCATTCCTGCGGCTCTCTAGGGCCAGGAGCTTGGCTACCTTTGACACTTTTAAGTTAAAGTTTTAATTTGCTTCCCTACTGCGTTAGACTGCCACGTGCTACCTGGCACCTGGAAGACATCCAGGGCACAATTTTAACTAAGGGCAGGTTTCCCCTTTAGTGAATCAGGGATCAAAATCTTGTGTGTTGCTGTTCCTGTCCGTCACCATCACGGTGTACACACTTGGCCTCACTGTAGAGTTCACGGGGATGACATCAGGGCAACCAGAGAGCTCTTTGTGTCTGGGTTGACCCAGCCCAGGTGAAACCATTCCACATGCAGCGATCGTCAGCAGGGAAACACTTAGGACTCCGGGACAGGAGGTACACCGAGGGGACAGCTGTGCAGGATGACTCGTAGAGCGGCAGGCTAAGAGCGGACTGGACTCCGTAATTGGAGGGCTTGCGCTGCACGCTGCAAACACGCTTACAACTAATAGACGTCCACGTTGAAGGAGAGGGCAGAGCTTCACCCGCAGCTTAGGTGCTTTAAACATGGAATCCCCACCTCTTTCCTTCGCCCCCCTGAATTTCCTGTCACTCATTTTGTCTCTCTTCTCAGTGAGCTTTACCTGATGCTGGGATGCTGTCACTTAGCAGATGGGGTGCATTTAAAATTGAACTATAGTTTATATTCATTTTTTTCCTTTTGGAGTTTCTAAATGTAATTTTCGATCTTGGGCATATTTCATTTTCCTTTTCATCAAAGAATATATTCTATCATTACAAAATGCAAGTCTACTGGCAACAGAACCCTTCGTCACTGCTTGAGAACTTTTTAGCTGTTTCTCAGTTTCGTTTTTGCTGAACACTAAATTCCAGCTTGATGTCTGTTTCCTCACTGGACACTAGCCATTTCAGTCCATGCTCTACCTGCTTGAGTGTTGGACAGAAGTAGCCCGACTCTCTGACACACGCCTCTGTCTCGGCAAATCGCTTCTCTCCCATCTGACTTCTCCCAGAACTTCTCCTGGTCTTTGATTCTCTGAAGATGGAAGGTAATAGGACTTGATGTAGCTTATGGTTGTATTTATGATCTGCATTGTACTGTTGTTTTTGTTTAAATACTTTTGAATATAGTAACAGTAAAACCTTAATATTGCTGGGAGATTAGGTCCAAACTTCTTGAAGATTCCGTCACCCCCAGATGGTCGTGTCTCTTGCGTTTTCTTCATGTGTGGTAATTATCCTGCCCCCACACTTTTAGATTTTTTGCAGTACTGGTGATTGAACTCAGGCTGCTGCGTTTACAAGGCAGATGCTTATGTGGCTGAGCTGTGTCCCCAGCTGCCCACGCACTTTGTGTCACCACTGCGTCACCTATAGACCTTGGTACAGCAACAACACCAGCAGGACAATGGAATCAGGAGGACACCTGTTACTCCCCACAAAAACTCAAATTTTGGCCTAAAGAGAACATTGTGGAAATTTGGGACTGAAGGAGGTATGGTTTCTGAAGACAGCCGCACTACTTAAAAGGAATCAAATATTTGCATGAAGACCACAAACAACATGGCTTGAGGATATCCCAGAAAGCAGCCAGAGCCCACCCTTCACAGTCGCGATGTTGCGAAAGCCTCAAGCTTCTGCGAGAACTCTGAGACCGCTGCTGGAGAAGGTGTCCGTAGCACTGGCTCCCCATGACGCGCTTCCTCCTGATCGGGCCCCAGAGGCGGCTGCAGCCTAGTTTTAGCGGCTTGAGGGATCTTTGTACGGATCTTCTAAGCGCTCGCCCACCCTTCCTGCTCACCCACCCGCTCTGGGCCTGCCTTTCCACACACCCTCACCAACATGTGCCACGGTGTGCTTTTGTCAGGCCAAGTGATTAGGGTGAGGGTCTATCTGGACTTGGCTTTGATTTTCCTTTCCTTGGTAGACTGGAGCATTTTTTGCATAGTAATTGGCCATGTGTGCATTTAGTTTAAAAATTATTCAGATAATTTACTCATTTTTTATTGGATCACTCGTATTTTGTTAAGATTTGTTTCGTTCCTTTGCAGGCTGGACACCAATACATTGCCCAATAAGTGATTTAAGGATGGTTTCTCCTTTCCCGTACGCTGTCTCTCTGCTGGTCAGCACATCCTCGGCTCACAGGCGCTTCTGGGTTTGTACTTTGCTGCCGAGTGTTATTATTCTATTCCTTAAGCTCCCTGCTCAGGTCAAAGCCCGCGTCTCTATGCCTTTTTTGGGGGACGATGCCATCTCCTCGCGCTAGGTGGCGCGCTAAGCACACATTGGCACAGGGCTCTACTGGGAGCTGTGGCTTTCGCGCAGTGGAGGAGGTGCAGAGCAGGGCGGGGGTGGGGAGCCCCGCGATCCCGTAGGGCGACTGTGGAAGCTGGTTCCTGCTGCCCTGCTTCTTTCAGGTCAGAGGCTGGTTGTGACCCAGGTGACGCACGTCGTGAAGCTGAGGGGAGGAGCATGGCAGGCAGCCTATGAGTGGACTCAAATTGCAGGGTTGAGGCTTCGGGGCAGGATCTTTACTGAGGACCCCTGGGAAGTGGCAGGAAGGGATTCACTAGGCAGAGCCACTCTGTCTCTCTTCCACGTGGCCTGCAACGCCCTGTTGGGTCCTCCTCTGGGTCTTGAGAGGAGGAGGCGCCGTTCACAGGTGAGAAGCTCTGCCCAGAGCCCAGTGCGCAGGTTCAAGGGCCTTTAAGAACCATGGGGAAAAATGCGATTCCTGGGAGGGAGACAGGCTTGAGGAGCTGGGGATTGTGTTAACAGCACAGTTTTAAAATCCTGACTCTCTCTTCTTCTTTGTGTCTATTTAAGACTGTCTGCCTCACCAGGATCAGTACAGCTTCTGCGTTAGATCGGGAAGCTCCGGATGGAAATATTTCCCCTGGACAGTAGGAATTGACCCCTGACAGCCAAAACCTGACTGCTTCAACGTCTTCTGTTCTGGTTATTGTAGTATGTGTGCTGCTGGAGTGAACACGTGTTCTGGTTATTCTTAGTTGTTGAGGTGTGCAGAAAATTTATCTAAGGAATAGGTTTCAGAAAGTGTCTGTATATATCTATTTGATAACCATTATCTATTTGGTACAGATTCTCAGCACCTGGCTCAGACTCGTAATGATCCTCTTGTCTCAGCCTCCCCAGCGCTGGGATTGCAGGCAAGTGCACCCAGGTCAGGTTTCAGTGGCTGGCTCAGTCTGGGGCCTGCACAGCGTGGTGTGGGGCATTGAAGGCAGATCCTTGCACTTCCCAAGCGGGCACTTAGGCTGCCGAGCTACTGCCTCAGCCCATTCTTTTTCTTCCATTGTCCCTGTTGTGTGCTGGAAGCTGTAGGAAGCCAGGAAATTGATCAGCGTCTGTAGGTGGGTTGAGACCTTAGTGCCTAGAGCAAACAAGCTACCCCAGTGCTGAGAAAAACATCCCGCCTGGTTCAGGCCAGCTATGAGTTACTAAACAAGCGTGTGTCATGTGACACAAACTTGGCAAAAGTATAAATAAAGGATCGTCTTCTTGTGCATTTGGGTTAGTCTCGCCCATCAGGCAGACCAGGGACCGCCAGCCCGGCTTTCGGTTTTCTTGTCTCTTTCTCATTCCCGCCGCCATGTTTCCCTGGCAGAACTGTCTGCAGTAAGACCAACAGATCCCTACATTTGGTGCCCAAGTAGGGATCCCTGTGTGAGGTAAGTGTGGGCAGAGGAACTACTTCTGAAGAGCGTGCGCAAGGGAGGAAGTGGAGAGGTTAGAGCCGGCAGTAGCTCACTCAGGTGTACATGGGTGCAGGCGCGCTAGGTGGAAAACTTGGGGATGGAGGCTCAGTAGGTCAGGCATGGGCTCACGAGGGCCAGGGGGACAAGGAGCCCAAAGAGAAAACAGAAGCTTAGTAAGGCCTACCAGAGGTTCAGCTGTGGTAACAATGGGACAAACAGTTTCGAGAACCATAGATATGGACAGATATATACAGATGTATGCACAAATGTTTTTTCCTTTTTTGTATTTGTGCTACTTTTTAAGATGACTCTAAAGGGCTTAGTGTGGAGTACTGTTTTGAAATGGAGTCCTGGACGGGTCCAGGATGGCAGAACAGCAGACCGAGCTTAAACACTTTAGCTTGGCTCAATTAGAGGACAAAAGAAAATGTTCTTCTATTTTTTTGAATATGTAAAATTTGATTGTAAAGAGTAACAATAGCAGAAACAAAGACAGAAAAGAGTAACAAGCAAGAGTACATAGAGTTCAGAATTTCAAAATGAGCAAAAATTGACCAATGATTGTATTACATATTTTCATCATCAAATTTGTTTACATTACTAGATATAGGTAAAATTGGTCAAATAATTAAACATTAGCATTTTCAATAAACCTTATTTTTTTTTTTTTAACTCTTCCAAATGCATTTTGTATTTAAGTCACTCTTCTAAAAAATAGTTTATGGGGTTGAGAATGCAGAAAATGCAAGGTCCTGAGTTTGATTCCTGATACCCCCTAAAATTTATTTATTTATTTATTTATTCTTCTTTTGAGTTCTTACAGTAGGGAGACTATTCAATATTTGCAAGTGTAGGTCTGGTTTATTCACTTGTGAGTATATGTTCAAGATACATCAACTTATATATGAAATGGAACCTCCTATAGCCAAGAAGTTTGTGCAGCTGAAAAGAAATTAGCAACAGAGTGAAAATAAAAATTTCAAAAACATTTTATCTAATAAGCATTCAGAAAGGGGTCGTCTATAAGGAATCTATAAAGAACTAAAAATCGAACTTCCTGCTCCAGCCCAGACCCAAATCGCACCCCTGGGAGCTGAGCCTG
>PVJA010046145.1:0-15271 GCA_004027025.1 Myocastor coypus | reverse complement strand
TGTGTGTTTACAGTTTTTTGAGCCAAGATCTTACTATGTTGCTCTGGCTGGCCTTCAATTTGCATTCCTCCTGCGTCATGTTCCTGAGTGTTGGCTGAACTGCTACACCTGGCCATCAGGAAGTTTTAAATGAATAGTGACATGACTGAATCTCCATTCTAAAGAAATCCTACTGGTTTTTGTGCTGAGAAGCTGCTACTGTATAGTGAGGCAAAGGAAATACTATTAGGAAGCTGTTGAAATAAGCAAACAGAGAGGTGGTTGATGGTGGCTTATGATGCCAATTGGTTAGACTGAGTGTGCTTCAAAGACAGAACCAACAAGAAAGATTTCCTGGCATATTGGCTATGAATTATGGACAAAAGAATCAAAGATGAACCCAAGAGTTTTTAGCTTGAGTAGTTAAGAGGATAGAATTGCCTTCTGTTGAGATGGTAAGAATTGCAAAGAAGAGTAGATTTTGGAGTGAAGAACAACGATACAACTGTGGACCTATTGAGTTTTAGGTATCACAAATCAATGTGAAAATAATTAGGTAAACATGTATAGGATTGCAGAGAAAATTCTGAGTTGGCTTGAGCCATTTTCATATACATTTTATTTATACCCTGTATGAGGTTACCAAGAGAGTAACTATAGGTGCAGAAAAGTGACTGGGAAGTGCGTGACTATGTCAATTATTTTTGCAAGAATAATATAACAGAATTGACAACTGGATTTAGTAATGTGGAAGTGACTAATGATTTCAATAAGGGTAATTATGTGAAGTGGCTATTATATTTCATTACAGGTGTGTTTTAGAACACATTCAAGCTGATAATATCAATCAGAAGAGATGAGAGAGATTTTGCTCCTATCAAATGAGCCTCCCTTGAGGAGCGCCTACCTCTACCTAAGATGAAAAAGGGAAATCTTAGGAGAAATCCTGCTAGGACAACTCCACTCATCTTTTGACTTTAGCAGCATGCTGCTTTCATATTTCGAGGGCTGACAGAGGAGGACTTAGCTGTGGCCCTGGTGTGCTTTGCATAGTGTCAGGATACAGGGGATGGGTTTCATTTTTTACTCATATTTAAAAAACTAACCTTTATTTCCTTTACAAATCTTGAGAAGTAGAGGTAGGAAATCGTCAGAAGCAAGGGAAATAAACTCAGAGATGAAGAATTTTTCTATTTAGGATGTTAGGATATTATTTTATGCCCTAAATATTCCATTTTTTTGTATTTAGCACAGGGTCTGCAGGGTTTTACTATGTAGATCAGACTCATAGTGATCCTTCTGTTTTCAGCCTCTCAAGTACTGGGAACATCCTCCAGTTTATTCCAAGCATATCTATTTAACATAGGGATTTTAGAAAGCAGGAAACCAAGCAGTCTTATTTTTATTTTCATTATAAGATGACTTCTACTGTAAGGCTTTTGGTATCTTGTATCTTTACCAGGCTGCTGTAACCATAGTTGCACTTTGGGAACAATAGTATACACAAGGAAAAAAACAAAACAAAACAAAAACAAACAAACAAAAAAAATAGTATACACAAGGGTGAGGGCAATGCAACGCTTATCCTCAAGGGAACATTTTCTAGTCTTTGATCCACTTGATTATCCAACTTGTCCCTCTTCCTCTTCTTTTTCCTCCTCCATCTCCTTCTTTTTTTTTTTTTTTTTTTTTTTGGTCTTTTTGAGACAGAGTCTCACTATATAGCTCAAGCTCTCAAGCTGGCCTTGAACTCACTATGTAGCCCAGGCTTGCCTTGACCTTCTGGCAATCCTCCTGCCTCAGCCTCCCAAGTGCTAGGTTTAGAGGCCTGTGCCACCATTACCAGCTTCCTCCTTCTTGGCAATTCTGGGGACTGCACTTAAGGCTGTGCATATGTTAGATAAATGCAGCACCACGGAGCTACACCCAGAGCCTAAAGGCATTTTTTTGTCCATAGTTTATTTTTCCAGTGGTTTAGAAACATGTGCTCTGCGGTATTTCTTCCACTCCCACAGTGTCGTTTTCACCCAGGACCTCACTCTTGCTAGGTGAGCACTCTACCAGCAAATTAGTATATGATCAGTCCCCTGGTTCTTATTCTAGTGATTTGGAGATCTCCCAAACAGGATAAGATAGGCCACAGTTTAGCAGACTGTATAGGACTGAAGTTGTAAAGAATCAGCATTTTATCCTTACTCTATTACCGAGCCGTATAAGCTACGACAAATCACTTAATGTCTTTGCGTTTTTACTTCTTTCACACTTGTGAAGTAGGCATAAGCTAGCATGCACAGGATTATGGAGGTTAATGTGTGTAAACACCCTTGAGGATGGAGTTACTAGGAGAAAATTATAAAACACTGGAATGGGCAACAGAGGAGGATTATAAAATTGTATTTTGAGTTCATTAAAAATGCAAAGTCCTAGCCTTTGGCAGGAAGACAGTAAGCATGTTTACAGGCAGAGGGAAGAATTATATGATCTCTTTATCTTTCTCGTTTGCAAAGTGAATGAATTTAATCTTTCCTGGCAAGCTCTCACTTGCCACAGAAATAGCAGGACACAAGCAATGCTTAAGCTTACACTTGTCAAATTTTTGACAGTTGTTCCTGAAGTTCAGTTTAAACCCAGGCAAGATGTTAAGTGGTAAAAGACCATGTTGTTCCTCCCCCTTTTACTGAAATAACTCCCCTAGGATGATTTGAACGGCTACACTAGATTGTGTGAATTCATGGTAAGGAGAATGTAATGAGCTTTCATTATCTTGCTTCAGTGGTCTTGCCGATTACTTCCTAAGTGAATGTTTCCAAAGAGTAAGTGGTTAATGTTTGGTTAGCATCACCTCCGTAATACGAAGTAGAGAGCCTTCTCTATGGTGCTGGCAATATATGGGAGGCATAGCATATGTTCAGTATACAGTGCAATCAGCTTTTGCCAGCTCATGTTGCTACAGCCCTGCCAAGGCTCAGACCTAGAGTGAGAAAGTGCTTCAAATGTGAGAGCATTTGATGAACAGAGATATCCTATAGCAGAGGTGGTATACCTGTCGTGTCCATGCTGCAGCAGGCTGTTTGTATCATTGGATGCTCTCAAAGGTTTGTTGTCACTGCCCTGTAGCCTCTGGTTGCTCTCCCATCACCTGAAGGGGTCATGTGTGAACTAGAGCCTGACAGGCCTGTCCTTTCACATCTCAATTCAAATTTAAACTCATCACCTAATGTTGACTATAACTACAAAATGAATTTCATCTCCGGTACTTCCTTCACTTGTTCATAATAGCTGCAGACATTCCCTGACTTTTAGGCTCTACACTAGCCAGGATGTACCACATACACTGTTTTCCCAATCCCAGAATTTCTCCAGCACAGCTGTATTAGGTAATACTTAGGTATTTACTATATGCAAGGAACCGTGATAAACTTGTCATATTGGCCCCTATAATTCCTATCTATGACTTATTACCTTCATTTTATAGATGGAGAAATCAAGGCAGAGTAATTCAGCATCCTTCTGGCCCAGAATATTGTTATCTTCTGGAAAGCAAACACAAATATCTTTTTCCCTCTTTGAGAACTGAAGGAGCACTTGGGAGTATCTAGGTTCCTGTTATCATTTTCTTTGTTGTAGACCCTGTCTTCTGCACTGGTAATATTTGAAAGCCCTAACTCTTCCTCGAAGTATAACATCTTGCCAACTCTCTGGAGTCCTGGGGCACCTCACAGCAGCCAAGCCTTGGGGCCAAGCTCATGTGGTTCCCACCACATCAACACTGGTGGCTGTCCTTATGTTTGAGCAGCATTTTGAAGAAATGTTCTGTCTGTCAAGAAATAACTAAGAGATATTTTTCAAAAGTAGTTATTTTCTACAGTAACTATGTCGAATTTTTCTGAATGGTTTGATTATAACAGTGAGCAAATTAGAGGAGCAGGAAATATACCCTATAGAATTTGGTTTAAGTTGACCATAAGGACAAATTTTGCTCCTTCTTATTTGAGTTTCTGTTTTGAATTTTTCATATATTTTCACAAAGGGACTATGTTTAGCTCTTCAGCTGCACATTTCTTTTTTTCCTTGATAAATTAAAGATGGTTAATGGGGATTTAAAATGTCAGGTCCTATAACAGACAAATGCCTTATTGCACAGATTTTTAAAGCCAAAGATTTGCAGCTTCAAAAAATTTCTAAGCTAAATCCTAATGCTTTGTTTATTGTATTTTCCAAGAAATGCTATTGCTATGTCAAAATGATAAAAGTTGTCCTTTGAAGACAAGGTCCTCTTGATGTTTTCTAAAAACTGTAGGGCAATGAGAAGTTATATGTGTTTAGATAGTTACTTAAAAATGTAGACTGAATCTAGGTGTGTTGCTACTTGACTTTGGTCATAGCACTCTGGGAGGCAGAAGCAGGAGGATTGAAATTTTGAGCCTAGTGAGGGCAATACAGAAATTCAGTGAGACCCTGTTTCAATGGGAAGAAATGGATGGAAATTAGCACAGCGCAAAGGCTCTGGGTGCAATCCACAACCACTGCACACCACATACACACACACACACACACACACACACACACACACACACACACACCACTCTAAACTGACAGCATGTAACCAAATGATGCTGCAGCATTACAGAAGGGAGAGCTATGAGAAAATGTCTTGTCTGTGAGAAAGAACCTGAGACCTGTGCTCATGAAAGGCGCATTTTAATATTCCTACATAAATGCTTCTGTTCCCCTTGATATGAACTAATTTATCTTGCCCAGTGCAGAGAAGCATATCAACTATGAACACAGAGCTGGAGTATTTGGGTGCCTTTCTTCCTTTGCCCCTACTGTTACACACTTATTTCCAGATTTCTAGCTAGACACAGAAAAAAATAGCAAGGTAGGACTTTCAGCTAAAAGAGAAATTATTAACCTTTCATTTAATTAGGCAGACAAAAATGAGAGAGGAGGGAAGGAGGGAGGAAGTGAGGGAGAGAGAGAGAGAGAGAGAGAGAGAGAGAGAGAGAGAGAGAGAGAGAGAGAGAGAGAGACTATGAGGCTAAAATTCATAGTTATCAGCTGGTTACTGTGGACTATGCTCCAGTCCTCTTTCTGAGCTACTTGTAAAATGTGGAGTCTTAGTACCATCTTATTAACCTCCCCAGTTTGATAGGAGACCTGAAATTTAAAAAGCTAATATTTTTTGGAACAATACTGAGATTAAACGCAGGGCCTTTGCATTGAGCTATAACACCAGCCATTTTTAAATTGTTTTGGTTTTGTTTGAGACAGGCTCTAATTTGATTATCCAAGATGGGATCCAACTTATAATCCTCCTTTCTCAGCTTCTTACAGTACTGTGTTATAGTCATGTGTTATCAAACTCAGCTGGATTTAGTGCTATATCTCAAAATTCATCACTGAGACTTTTTAAATATGTAGGACTCCATCAAGATACACATTTTCAGTACTGCTGAAAGCATTTTCTATTCCTTTCCAGTCAATAATCCTCTACTCACATAATCACTTTGTTCACTTCTGTTCCATACGTTCAGTTGCTTGTTCTTAAAATTCATATGAGTGCTGTACTTTTATGCATTTTATTTCATTTACAATTCTTGTACAGGGGCCCGGCAGGATGGCTCAGTCGTCTAAAACGCCTGCTTAGGAAAGCTTGGGCCACTGCAGGGACCGTGGCTCGATCCCCGGCACCACATGCTGCGCCAGCCCTGCCCTCAGGGCAGGCTGAGCCGGCCATTAAAAAATAAATAAACAAACAGAAGTTCAGAACAAGAAAAAAACAAAAAACAAACAAAAAAAAATTCGTGTACATGTGTCCTGATGAATACAGTCCTAATTTAGTACTATATCTAAGAGCAGTTTGAAGTTCAGAAGACACAGGTATGTTCACTTTTACTGAATACCACCAAAAAGTTTTCTGAGTACTTGCATCAGTTAAGTTTTGCCAGCTGTATTTTTAATGGTGGATATCCGTCTTTTCAATTTTAGCTATTCGGGTGGACTATTCTAGATATCATTGTGGTATTAATTAGCATTTCCCTGATGAGAAGTAATGATGAACAACTGTTCAAGTGCTTCTTGGTCATTTGCATAATTTCTTTTGTGAAGTGTCAGTTGAATTCTTTTATTCTATTCTTAAAACCACATTGTATTTTTCTTACTGATTTACAGCAAGTGAAAAACGTGTGTACAGAGTGCATTTAACTGTTTTGTTAGATGTGTACAGAGTGGATGTAAGTTCTTGGCTGGATACATTTACATTTTCTTTCTATCTTATTGAACTTTTCTCTCAAGTTGTCTAAGTGGGAAGTTCTTAGTTTAATGAGAATCAACTTATTAATCTTTTCTTCCATAGTTAAAGATCTTTGTGCCTTGTAAAAAAATCTTTACTTACCTAAGGTCATGAAGATTTTCTCTTGTGATGGTTTGACCTAGACATGTTATTGTTTTATCTTTTAATTGATTTTTAACTTTTCTTTTAGATTTCAAATTAATAGTATTATTGTGTTCGGTGTGAAGAGTCAGGGTTTCATTAATTTGTCCGCCCTTCTCCCACTACTATGCTGTTTTAATTTGCATAGCTATACAATAAACCTTAGTATCTTTTAAAATTTTTATGTTTTCAATGAGTATGTAATAATTGTGCATATTAATGGGGCACCATGTGCTGTTTCAGCACATGTATAACATGCGCAATGATCAAAGTAATTAACATTTCCCTACTGTCATTTACGTTTGAAGCTTTGAGTTTGTCTCTTCTAGTGCTTCAAAATATTAAAAGTTATCAACTGTTATGATCTCACTGTGGCATGGAATACCAGAGCACATTCTTTCTGTGCCATTATCTGGTCTCCCTTTATCTTGTCTCCTGATTACCTTTTTCAGCCTCTAGTAATCACAGATGTACATTGAGCTTGACTTTTTAAGCTTCCATATATGACAGATAATATGTAGCGTTTCTCTTTCTGTGACTTATTCTTGATCTGATGCTATTATATATCTGCCAGTTTTATTCTTCAATATGTTTGGTTATATTAAGCTTTTTTGGTGTCTTTATAAGTTTTAAAACCATTTTATCTAAAAAGCCCTTTGAAAGTGGTTTTTTTTTTGTTTTGTTTGTTTATTTATTTATTTATTTATTTATTGCAGTACCAGGGATTGAACTCAGGACCCTATGCTTGCCAGGCAAGGGCTTATTGTACTGAGTTATTTCCCTGGCCCCTGAAAGTCGTTATAATCTTATTGATTCATTAAACTTCTCTGCGTCCCTCTAACTTTGATATCTAAGTGACTTTTTGAAGCAGATACTGGCAATGTGTTTCTACAGTATTTTTTTTTCTAGTGAGAAGCTGACTCTAAGTCTGAGAAGACTGTGAAAGATTTCCCTCGCCCTCCTGTCCAGTTGCCATCCTGAAACTCCACTAGTTTCAGGTAAGAACACCTAGTTGGCATTTTCAATGTTCAATCCCATTTATTGTACGACTTCCTGAAACTAGCAAATACATGCTGATTTCTCCTTTTCTCAGTGGACTCCCTCTACCTTAGGGCCAAGTTTTGTCTTCAGCCTGTGCCCAGAATTAGCTAATGCCATAAGGAAGACGACATGCCCTAACTATCAGCTCAGTTAGAAAGAGTCTTCAGTACCTGTACATGACATACTTTAATTTTTACTTCTTCCCCTCTTCCTGTCCCTCTCACTTTCAATATCTGGAAGCCTTCCAGTTTACAAAAGATGCACCCCCAAATACCCACATGGTATGTTATAAATATGAGTTAAGGATCATAAGAAAAATACAAACAAGAAAAGGAGATTTAGACATGGGGGTGGGCAGTGGAATGAAGGAGAATGAAAAGTGAAACAAGGTGTACTATGTACATGTACCTCCTCTCAAAGATGAATGAAACTTTCATGCACTACCAATATGTGCTAATAAAATAAAAATTAAGATAAAAAACAAAAATTTAAAAAAGAAAGGGCTCTTTGCTCTCTGAAATTTTAGTACATCATGTCCTTGTTCCACATCTTGGTGATACCCTGAAGCCTATTAATTATGAAGTTTATCTTTTCTTAGGGGGGTTAGTTGGACAGAAGTGCTCCCATCCTATTTGAAAGCAGAAGGACAGATACCATCTTACAGGCACAGCCCTCTCATTCATCTTGGTCCTATCACAGGTGAGCAGTTTCTGAGTGTTTAAGGCAATTTGTAGAGGGCAGGTGGTGAGCATATCTCTGAACCTTCCTGTTACAGATAATAGGGATTGCCCAGGGGCCTGGTGCAGCTCTTTACATCCCTCTGCATTAGTAACATTCAATTCAGAATTCAGTCCATTTCTAGTGCCAGAAATGGGATTAACATTCACAGGTCTTTTCCTGGTTAGTAGAATGCTAAGGTGCTGCCCCATTTGCAGACTATCTGCACACCTTACTTAGTTTCCTCTGACATAGAATTTGGAGGATAGCGATATGCTGACTTATAGCTCTGCATCTTTAAGTGACCAAGGAACATGGGAAAGTTACTTAATCCCTCCATCTTCAGTCTTATCACCCACAACTTCACAGACTATGTCATGAGGATTAAAAATAGTAATACATAAAAATGGAATTCTCAATGTGGAACACCATAATTTACCCATAAATACATTTTTTAGATAATTAGGACATGCTGTCTCATCTGATGCATAGTTTTTGAGGCTGTGGATTATGTTTGCTTACTTTTGGGGGTATTAAAATGTACATAGAGTGAGATGTACAAATTTTACGTGAGTTTTGACAAATGAATAGTTCTTTGTAACTGACAACCTAATTTAAATATTATGATTGTCACCCTTGAAAGTTTCTTTAGACCATTCTCAATCAGTCCACATTACCTAGATGCAACCTTTATGCTGATATTTTTCCACCATAGACTATTTTGCATTTTCTACAGTTGTATTTATATGGAGTCATATGGTATGTGTTTTGAGGCCAGCTTTCTCATTAAATTCAATGTGTTTAATATTCTTTCAGGGGTGGGGATATAGTTCAGCAGCATAAGTGCCCGTTTGGCAAGCGCAAGGTCCAGAGTTTGATCCCCAGTACCAACAAAAAAGAAAAAAGAAAAAAAAAATTCTTCTATGAACTTGTTTCTATAAGTAGTACCATTATTAGTGGTAATTCGTGTCACCAATTAATTAATATATCACACTTTGTTTTTATTGTCCTCTTGATCTTTTTTTCCCTACATTTTTGGCTATTATACATAAAGATGTTATAGTTATTCTTACTAAATTTTCTGGTGAACTTTCATTTCTCTTTTGTAAATACCTAGGAGGAGAATTTCCAAGACACAGATAGGTATATGCTGGTTTTACAAGTAATTGATAGGCATTTACACTCTTTATCAGCAGTGTGTGAAAATCCTAGATGTTCTGTACCTTTGTCAACATTTAACGTTGTAAGTCTAATTTTTTTGTGTTACTTATTCATCTTTTAAATGATTGTTCATAGATTTTTCCCATTTTAAAATTAGGTTGTTTGTATTTTTATTAACTGTAAATGTTTTTACATCTGATACATCTTTTGTTAATTTTCTCATTTTGTGCCTTTTCATTTTTATCAGTTACATTTTTTGATGAGTTGGTTCACCTTTTAACTCACTGCTGCTGCCATGTATGCTTGAAGCGTTATTATCTTTACTGGGTTAATATGCTAAAAATTCCTAACCACGCGTGGTGGCACATGCCTGTAATGTAGCATTCAGGAATCTGAGGCAGGTGGATTGCCATGATTAAAGGCTACATAGTGAGTTCAAGGCTAGCCTGAATTACAGAGCAAGACCCTGTTGCAGAAAAAACCCGCACAAAACCAAAAAATCAAAATTGTTCTTCCCTATTTTTTTTTCTTGCATTCAAGGACATGGATTTCCTACCACATGCCAATTGTGTTTCTTTACTTTAGAGACACTGGGGAGCACTAAACAAATTTTTAATCTTATGACACACTTTAGTCCACATTAAAAAATCATAGTAGGGTAGGAAACAGAAAAAAATCTAGAATATATGACCTGGTTTTAAGTGCCATAACACAAAAATACCAGGAAAACAGTGGGAAGTGGTAGGATTTGGGGCCAAAAAATAGAGTATTCTGACAGAACATATTCTAATTGGAGATAGTACATAACTGAGTGAATTAAAATAGGTCCTGTGGGAACTAGCAACTCCCCATTGAAGTCATTTTCTAACTGACTACTGATCTTTTGTACTCCAGTAAACACCTAAGTAGTACTGCTAGCTGGAGCTGAAGCCTCTGGCTTACTGGGCCCCCATTCTGGTCAGAACAGCTGAAAACAGCAATGACAGGATGAAGGTAACCTAAAAGAGTGAGATGGATGATTATTTTCTAAAATTCTCCACTAGGAAAAGCCTGACTAAAGTCAGGGAATGACAAGCAGCCCAATTTATATCATAGCTACTTAGAAATTTAATAGGCCTGCTGAAGAAAAAATGGCCAAATGTGTATATCCACATTGATCAGCTATTGACTAGAGATATATAATCTAGTGAGTGGAAAATAATAGACTAGACTATTTCTGAATAAAATGGTGAAGGGAGATATGAAAATAAATTAATGAAAATATTTTATCAGTTCATGTAGGACATGAATCAGCTTATTAGACTGGAAAGACTAAATTGCCCATTTGAATGAGAAAGGAGAACATCTGCCTCCTCCCAGATGAATGTAGGCCATGCAGCCTTGGGTTGCAACTGAGCAAGCTCTCTTGTCAGTTGAATTTAAGGTCATAAAAAGGACATGTGAAACCTCAGGGTATATGAACATAAATGTAGTAGGTAGATATATGAGAAAGTATAAAAATCATGAATCATACAAAAAAGTGAGTAGACAGTGTGAGCTATGTTAAGTTATTAATAACTTTTTATATCTTCGGTGAATCCATTTTTAGGGGAATGAATCCATTTAAAGGTAAAGGCAGACAAATTGGACAGGTAGCTTATATTGGGCTGATCCTTAGATTTTAAAACAGTATTTTCTTAAAGAAGTTCATATGCAGAGCCCACCAGATATGCAGATGGAAATAGTACATTATGGTCTTAGACAAAGCTGGAAGGACTAACTTCTAGATATGGAAAACGGGCACTAAACTGATGACAAAAAAAAGTACTAATTGTGTAACTGCAGTTGTTCAAGGTTCGGCAAAAGACACAAAATATGAGACTTTCATTTACCACACATTACCAGAACTCACTGCAATTAGAAGTTTTCATGAGATTATTAAATCATAGGAAACTTTTAATAGCTCCAGCTGTAAATGACACTGAAGCAAAGGTGCTAGTAATGACAGAGCTAATGGAAAGAGCCTGAACTCATGTCTTTCCTTCATTGAGATTTTCAAGAGACACAGGTAAACTGCCTGTGCTCGCTTTGTTCTCAAAGTCTAATGAGAGATAAAGACCATGACAAGCTCAAAGGGAAGAGAGGTGGTAGATCATCAAAACATATGAAAATGAGAAACAATAGCTACAAATTCCATTTCAATCTTGTGGACAACTCTCAGTAGGGGTATCCTATAGCCAGGAGCTGGAGGATCAATAAAAGCTTAAGGATGCTAATTAATGTGTTTCTCTTTTCTGTTATTAGGTCAGCTTTGCTGTTTTCTCTTGATTGACAGTTTGGCTGATTGTCATTATAATAGCACTTTGCCACTAGAACATACAAGAACATTATCTGTATATTTTGTGAGAGGTTAACTAACATCATCAAAAAGTTCTGTAGTGTCACTGGCTTCCTATATTTGATCAACACCATATTTATGTCAACATCCACACTTCTCATTTAAAATGACTAAAGACCTGTTGTTGTTTCCACAGAATCTACTATCATCAACAGCTCATTTGCTGCAGCATTTAGTAGTATTTTATCTGAAAGAATAGAAGAATGGAGCCTGTGCCAGTGCATGTACTGATTGATGGAATTATTGATTGCGTGGCCCAGTTAATTAAAATCGCTGAAGAGATTATACACATTATTTCACAAAAGCCGCAAATTCCTCCTTTAAAAGAGATTAAAGGAGCAAAACAGGCAGAAGTCAATGCACCTCCTCTAGATGAAATCTCGCTACCAGATCTTGCTAATTTCTCTGATTTAGAATCAATACTTTCACTAAAGGAGGATGATGACCTAGTCTTTGATATAGATGAAGCTTTGTTAGATATCGATGATATAAATGAAGATTTAATCTGTGATGTCAGCAATAATATTCTAGGGCAGTAAGCCCCAAATTTCTACCCCCAACATGTGAGAACTAATCAGTTCTCTGTTTGAAGCACATTTTGAGTTTTCTGGGGATAGGCTACACATTTTTATTGTTTAAATTAATAGAGCAAGTAAGATTTGTTTTCCTTACAGCAAAGGCTTGTCTTTTCTTATGCAGAAAGCTCTGACTTTAGCAATATGTTTTTTTTTTTTTTTTTACTTTTTCTATTCTTCTGTTAAGATTCTTTATGATAGACCAAATAATGAAAAGAAATGTTTCTTTTCAACCTAACGAAGCATTGGGACCTCTCACATGTGTTCACTGTGCTATAATGAAGAACAAATTGAAAGGGGAATAACCTACTGATGATACTGCAGTGACTGTCTTGACAATAGCAGGGCAAATTTAGGACACTAATATTTGAAAATGTATCATCCTTTGCTGGACCTTTAAGAGAAGATTTGTCAAAAATACAATAGCAAACTAAGGAAGTGATCTGTGAAAGAACAACAGCTGCCAAACAAACGACAGAAGGACATTCAGGTGAATGGTATGAGAGAAACCTTTGAAAAAGCTGCGGGTAAGAGGTTCCAGTGCAAAACTCTTCTTACGAATGCCGATTGACATCACAACTACTTTGCAATATTGTTCCCCAGGTGGAACTGGCACATTGCATCAAATAACAGAAGTAGTAGAGCACCCACATAAAGCTCCACAAAGACTGTTCACCAGTGGAAAGCAAGTGCTAGAGGTGGTGCTCTAGAAAGGGGAGTGAACAGAGTGTATCTTTTTTGCATATAACCAAATTTAAAATGAATAGTTAGTGGGCTTACTACAGTGGATATACTACAGCTTCAACCTAGCAATACTTTTATTGACAAGTAGGATCAGTAATGAATATACACAAGTTACAGACTGGTATTTAGTCATGGTGATTCTCCACATACCAGAAGGAGAATATGCAGCAGTTGAAGTACTCTCACATAAAACCAGAGAGGGAACAAATATGAAGGAAGCTCACTGATTAGATCAATTCCATGCCAAATAGTACTTTTCACTTCTGTTTTGAGGAATAGCCATCCTTCAGGGAAAACTCACGGGCATTATAGCCTGAATCTCACGACAAAGCTAACAAACTAGGTAAATATATAAGGGTATAGCATCAATAATGTGGTGCATACAGATTATGAGGAAGCTATATTTAGAAGTCAATCCACACTGGTGGGAATGTGACCACAGTGATATATGGAGTCCTAGAGCATATTATAGTTGAAGGATTGCAGTGGAACTTAATATAGTTAACTCCAAGGATAACTGCATGACAGAGGTTGCATTTAGTATTAAGTGAGTTCTGCATGTATAGACGATGAGATATCTTCAAAGTATTAGTTAAATCCAGAAACTACCATAGATCCTTTAGAAAAATCAGAACATATAGAGCTATTTCATGTATTAGTATGCCAAAGTAACCTAAATAGAATAGTGAGAGAACAGAAAGCATCAACTGATCCATCCATCTTGATAGGACAAATCTCACTTATAGCAGTTAAAGACATCTATACACTTAGTGATAATTTAGTATTTTTACAATGAGTAAGTATAGTAACAAAGGATCTAATAGAATTTAAAGAGATAGAGTCTAATCTTTAAAGTTTATGATAGCCGGGGAAGATACACACCCGCAATGAGAATTTGGACTTTAGGAAATTGGGCTATAATTTGCATCCAAGTAAAGCTTAGAGTATACATATCTAGACAAGTTCAGGAAACACTTAAAGAGATCACTAGTCTGCCATAAGTTCTGTTTAATAAGCCCTTTAACTGGGAAAAAGACATTGCTCTTCAATCACAGCAGGTACAACAGCATTGCTGTGTGTCCAAGTAGAAGTCTAGAATATTCTGTTTCTCAAGCATGATAGATACTGAAAAGTCATTATCTGCCTGAAAAGAACTTCAAAATGTTCTGCTACTCAAATGTGATAAGATACTGAAGGGTAGCTTTTTGTCCAAGTAAAACTCTAGTAAGTGGATTTCACTGGGGTTGTTAAAACTCTTAGGGTATTGTGAGAAAACTCAAGCAGCTCTACTTACTCAAACAGGCCTTTAAAATAACAACAGGAGAAATCTATAACACTGCTCCAGACATTGAAAAAAGACCTGAACCCGCCTGTAAAATAACTGTACTACAGTCTTTAGGAGTCAAAGCAGGAAGATATTACAACTTCATAGCATGTGGATCTGGACTGCCTCTTATATAACAGGATTCCTGGAAGGACTGCACTGTAAAGCAGGCACATTGGGATGAGGCATACTACAGTGCTTGTCAGGTGTATTATCTAGCCATATTTATCTTGTGCAACTAAGGAAATACTAAAACATTGATAAAAATTTGAACACTGTTTGAGGAAGAAGTGTTAAGTTAGCCCACTGGTTGGATGTTGCTGATCAAATTCTAAAGCTCCTCAAAGAGAAGAGAGAGGGAGACGATTGTTGTGTATTCACGCCAGCCCTTTTCAGGATAACGAATTGAGTGCCACAGCCAGTTCTTATATGGAATTGAAGAATAGAGAGGTAGAGGGGCTTTTTCTTCAGAGACAAGCTTAAAGGTGTGTGTTAGTTACTTTTCACTTGTTGCTGGGACAAATGCCCGACACTCAAAGTGAAGGAAGGAAAGGTTTATTTAGCTCACAGTTTGTGGAGGTTTCAGTCTATATTCGGCGGGCCCAAGGCTGAGTGGAACAGAACAGAGAGCATCCAGTTCATGGTGGTGGAACAGCAACTAAATGGCGGCAGAGGTAGCCAACCAAACACGGCAGCAGAAAAACAGCTACAGCCCGAGTCTGTCTCTCTGTCTCTCTTTATATTACATTCAGGCTCTCTGCCTTAGCCCCCACCTTAGGCTACACCCATAATCCTAGGGATCATGGATCAAGTCTCAAACTCTAGAAGTCTCTGCCCAATGACTACATGAGGCTTTGGGGGGACAACTAGACATAAACCATAACATTCCGCCCCTGGACCCCCAAAGTCTCATACAT
>PVJA010046144.1:0-15268 GCA_004027025.1 Myocastor coypus | reverse complement strand
GGCGAAATCAGAAATCTATGTAATTATAGCAAAGTCTACATACTCACATTTTGTGGAGGACAGTAAGTACTTTTCTTCTTAGTTTTGGGAAGTTATTTGCTAAATTTATGCCTAGTAAACATAGAGGGACACATGAAGTAGACCAGTGAGAAAAAGTCTTTTATATACTCCAGCATTAAACTTCTCTCTCTGGGCACTGAAATACAAGTTATCAATTAACTATGTGACCTGGGAAAGATCATTTAACTTCCCACTGCTTTCACACATATTCCTCAAAGGTTCTAAATGGATGAGTGCTTTGGAATTTTTGTTGCTGTGGGAATTGAACTCAGGACCTTTTATACACTAAACACAAACTGTACAACTTCCTAGCACAACTAACTCTTGCTAAAAAATGCTTTGAGAGCAATGCCAGAGTGCTTTTTTTTTTATTACCCCTTAAGCCCTGATTGTGACAAATTAGACTGAATTACCCAACCAGAGACTTGTTTATCCTCTCTGCACTTGTGCTAGCATTAGTGCCTATTTTTCTGTCCGTCAGTACATTGAGTCCTCACTGATCAGCAAATCAGTTGTGATGTGCTGGGAAAGACACAAATGGGGCTCAGACTGATGGAGGAGTCCTTGTTCCACATCCATTCTCTTTCCACTGATCTTTCCCCTCATGGCTTCTCGTAAAGAGTGCGTGTGGAGAGGGACCCATCTGCACAAGTCCAAATCCACATTAGCTTTATAAACTGTTATCCGCATATTGTAGAGGACTTTTCCCTAACCTCTGGGCATCTCCTACCTCTTCCCTTTATCTGTGGTTCTCTTTCCGGTTACTGTTCATTTTTTTGCCATGTATAAGTTAATAACAATGATGGTGATGACTAAGCACAGGGACTGACATGGTAGACATTAGTGGGATTATGTTTTGCTGTCCTGTCCCCCCTCCTCCCGAGTGAGAAAGTTCTGTACATTTGGCACGACATGTTTTTGTTCATCTCCCTAGAACCATTCTGTCCTCCTGGGCTTGCAGACCGCCTCTGTGTGGTGGCAGGCCCAGCCAAAACGTTGCTTCAGTCACTTCTGGAAGTTGTATTCTGGGCTTTTCCGCCCCTTTCTCTCCTCTTCCTCTGACTAAAGTTGTATCTCTAGCTCCAGAACAGCTGTATCCCTGTTCTGGAGCTAGAGATACAAGTTAATTACTTTCAGTCAAGGAGTTAAACATCCTGTCCTTGAATAAAGATCTGATTGCTTAAGCAATAACAATTGTGGCCTGAGGTTTTTCAAACCTGGAAAATAAGGAATTCCTATTAAAATGAATAAGGCCATAAAGGTGACATTTCTTTCTACAGTGGAAAGTGAGGGCCATTCTTTGCTATTTTCAAATCTCAAGTGAACCAGCTGAGGGCTGACTCACGGGTCTTGGGAACAACTGACCCCAAAGTTTGGCATTCCCCTCTCTGACAAGAGGGGTGGGGAATGCCACTCTTTATTTGTACAGCTCTCAGATGTATCATCAAGGACTAGTTGGATAAAGAGAGGAAGAGAGTTATACATAAAATGTGAAGAAAATGTAGCCGAAGAGGTACTTCTTGTGTTTGGGTAGATAAAGGAAAACTTTTTATGTCATTAATTGATTTGTTCGTTGTTATCCACTCATCTTTTCTTCCACATAATAATTCATATAATTATTAATAATTTACTTTATGCCAGATGCTGGAGGTATGGTAGTCAACTTAATGGTTGCAGTTTCTCAAGAACTTACCTACTAATAACATATCTAAAAATGACGAATGGCACTTTCACTAAATGGTAAAAAGAAAATTACAGAGTCCTTGGATAGGGTATCAAGGAGGAAACTGGCTTTTCTTGAGAGAATCATAAAAATCTTTGTCCTTAGGTAGCATTTCAACTGGAATAGTTTTGCAAGTATAAACTACAAAAGGTCTAATAGTATCTCTGTTTCACAGGTTATTTTCCTAGGGCATGAAGTTATATTTTTCAAACAAAATTCAATTTCCATTTTCTACATAGTTAGTATAATATTGAGCAGTGTACTTTCATTGAGGAAGGAATGGCCTTTACACGCTTGGAGAAAAATCTTTCCAAGGAACACCTGTTTCAGAGGCTACTGAGGGCTAACATAAGGTAACTTGGTTTTGTGGTTGAATTATGCTTGGTATAATTAATGAAACATTTGAAATATTTTAGCCTAAACATGTTTAAAATTTAAATCTTCACATCCTTTATGCAGAGCATGCCCTATAAATTGTGAATTATTTTAATAAAACTTTGGCATTGTATATTATAATGATAGTACTGGCTCAAATATTTGTCTCCTACACTAGACTCTTGTTCTACAGAATACTTCCGGGGGCAAGTACATCATGTCTTCGGGGGCAAGACATATGATAAGTATTAACCTTCAAAAAATTAAGGTGGGGGCCCGGCAGGATGGCTTAGTGGCCTAAAGCGCCTGCTTGGGAAAGCTTGGGCAGCCTCAGGGACCACGGTTCAATCCCCGGCACCACATGCTGCGCCAGCCCTGCCCTCAGGGTGGGCTGAGCCGGCCATAAAAATAAATAAACTAACAAAAGTTCTGAAACAAGAAAAATAAATAAATAAATAAATAAATAAATAAATAAATAAATAAAATTAAAAAACAAATTAAGGTGTTAATTCTCCTCAAAACACACTCCTGCCTTCCAATGCAATTTTACCCTAGCATTCTCAACATTTTCTGAACCAGTTCTGGGAGTCGTATTTCACGAAGGTCTTTGTTATTAGATAGCATTTGAACCATAATATGTTTGCAAGTATAAACTACAAAAGGTTTAATTTGACTGCGGAGAAAAGCAGAAGCTGAGTGGCGTCCCACGTGGTGGGTAGGGTGGATGCACGCTGCTCAGTGGTCTTGTGATGCGCGCTGCTTAGTGGTCTTGCAGCCTCACCTTGCACTGAGGACACTTGGGAGCCACACTCACCGGATGGTTACTAAACCTTGCATTTCCTTTATTTAAGCATTTCCTAGAACTCAGCATTTTCTGTCACAAATGAATGAAGTTAATATATAGCAGTAATGCTTTTCTACTAAAAATGTTTGGTTTTTGCAAGCATCATTCTCTAAAACTAAATCTCATTTTCATAGGTAAGGGAGATAGCTAATTACAACTAAGCAAATAAATGACTAGCAATATTTTTGTTAGTCATGCTGAGAAGCAAATACAAACGTAGGGTTATGGTATTAGAAATTTGTTGGAGGAGGTGTCTGTGAAAGATTCTGGATAGGAGGGATCAGACACTGGGAATGCCATGGTGGAAGCCTGAGACTTGTTCCAGGCGGGGGGGAGGAAAAGGTTTGTGGAAAGAAGGTTTGAACCAGGCCCGTGGCTATCCGAGCCACACACTGCATGAAGAGCCGCAGACATCAGCAGTCTCAGGCTGTAGCTGCTGCCCTACGCATGCGCTGACTGACGGGGCAGCCCAGCCACAGGAAGGGCAGAGGTGGGCGGGGGCTGTGGGGCCTGCAGCGGTCTTGCTCTCCTGGCTCCCTGGGAGAGTTCCCTAGAAGGATATCTGAGTTACTCAGTTGCAGCATGGCTGTACATAGGTATAAAGGAAAAAGTGGGTCAATAAAATGAAGCTCCGACAAGACCTTCTGGACAAGACAGCATTAGAATACAGATCTGAGGACAATAATGAATAAATAAATAGGAATATCTGAGTGGTTTTAACATTTTTTTTAGCTGACACATAAAACTCGTGCACGTTTATGGAATCCTATGTTATGGTTTGATACATTATTATGTTTTATAATGCCCAAATGAGGACAGGCGTATCAATCTAAGCTTTTGCTATTTCTGTGTGACACAGACAAGTAAAATCTTTTAACAGCTTTATTGAAATATACAGTACATTATCATTATCTATAGTCACTACTGTACAAAAGCACACCAAGATTTATTCCTCCTTCCCACCTTCAGCTCTGTCAAATCCCTGTTGACAGGGTTTTCCCTGTCTCTTCTTTTTTTATTTATTTTTTAAAATTTCATTTTTTAATGTTTTGTGATTTTATTACTTTTAATAAGAAATAACAAGGAGACAATTTCAAAAACATTAGTAGGACAGCCACAATAATTAATACAATGCACATTGTTGTCTTCATAGTAGTTGTTCAGAGTACAGGACATAGACATGATAACTTTTCTAAACACTGTTAGTACAAATATTTCCTCTCATTGAGCTAAGAGAAAGTACTTGTATGCATAGTCTCATAGTCCATAACAGTAGTGGGTTATCAACGGAACTGGCATTGTCAGAAGCTGTTGACTTGGGCCTTTTGTAGCTCAGCATACTTATCTGGCTTTACTTTTTATGCCTCATAGTTAAAACATTTCTGCTGGATGGTTAAGGCCATGTTAAAGCAAGACCTATATAACAAAACATGTAACTTTTGTATCTGACAAGGTCAGTAAAATCCCCTCAGGATTTATGTTGAAACCATGTACAACATTTTGTAGAACTTTTGTCAGTGCCAGCTGTCTGGATGAGTCACAGCCATTGCTTGACCAGTGGCTCTTTGTGAAAGCCTGAGAGAATTTTTTCTCTCTGGGTGACTCTCCTTAGGCGCACTATACATGGTCATTCCCTTTCCTCTGTGGCCCCATAATCTCCTTAAAAAGAAAATTTGGGACATCACTAAATTATAGGATCTTACAGTATGGGTTCTCTTATGTCCTGAATCCTTACTGACCTTGAAGGGCTAGGGCCAAAATATTGGCTATCCTTGTAGCCCTTCTTTTTCTTTGATTTTTTGGTCTACAAACTTAAGTTGTTAAGCCTCCAGAAGAGAAGCTTAGTGATACTACTACTCTATAACGTAGGTACTTGAGCTTAACATCACTATCTTTTTGAGTATCAAATGCCTTAGATTTAACGTGGAACTGGTATTTTCCATCAATCACTGATATTCTAATAAATTCCCATAGAATGTGATAAAAAAAAAAAGTTGCACATTTTTACACAGAAATTTAGAACTCTAGGGGCAGCAATATGGCTCAGTGGTCTAAAGTGCTTGCTTAGGAAAACTTAGGCAACCTCAGAGACTGCAGTTCAATCCCTGGCACCACAGGCTGTGCTAGCCCCACCCCCAGGGCAGGCTGAGCCAGCCATAAAAAAATAAATAATTTAGAAATTTAACCATATCATATGGCATTTTTCTTGCCTTTTATTCTTATTCTCCACCCCCCCCTCTCTACCTCTCTGTCTCTCTCTCTCTCATTTGTCTTTTTGAGACAGGGTCTCGCTATGTAGTTCAGGCTGGCCTTGCACTCACTTTTGTAGTCCAGGCTGGTCTTGAATTCACACTGATCCTCCTGCCTCAGCCTTCCAATTGCTGGAATTATAGGTGTGCGCCGCCATGCCCAGCTTCTTACTCTCTTTTATCACCTCCCCCTCTTTTAAAACTAACATTTACCTTAGGGTGTAGCAATAATTTAAGTGACATTAGAAGCAGCACACATCTAAAACACCAGAATGACAGGCATTCCAAGCATGGTTTCAGTATTACATGTTGCTATCCTCAGTGTCATAAAACTGTTGGAGGTTCTTAGGACCGCTGTCTAATTCATCTTGTGTATATAAGTGCATGGTTTTGCCCCTGCCATGTTTTGTAACTTCTGTGCTTGCTGTTTCTTCATTGTTTAATTCTTAAATTCTTAATTTCGATTTAGCTGTGTTATGCCTTTCTATTTTTATTTCTTCTTTTGAGATCTTAGACTAGGAAGACTATACAATGTTTACACATGTAGGTCTGCCTTATTTCACTTATGAATATGTGTTCAAAATACATCCACTTATATATGAAGGCTTTGAGTGCATCATTCTTTATAGTTGAGTAATATTCCATCATATAAAAACTCAACTTTTGCAACCATTTTTAAGGTTATGGGCATTTTGGTTGTTTCCAAGATTTGGCTATCACAAATTGTGCTGCTATAAACATAGGAGCACAAACATCACTATGACATGATGTTTTCAGTTCTTCTGGGAAAATTACCTGTTGGGAATAGCTGGATTGAATGGGATTTCTAGTCCTAGTTTTTTAAGGAGTCTCCACACTGATTTCCATAATGGTTACACCAGTCTAAATTCCCACCAGCAGTGGAGAAGTGTTCCTTTATCCCCACAGCCACTCTGACATTTGTTGTTTGTTTATTTCTTTATGATAGCCATTCTTTCTGGGGTGAGATGGTAAGTCTTCCTTTGCATTTCAGTGGATGGCCGGCAATGCGGATCATTTTTTCATGTATTTATAAGCTTGTGTAGTATTTCTTCCTCTGAGAAGTGTGTGTTCATCTTGGATGCCCATTTGTGGACTGGGTCTTTGATTCTGGGACCCTAATGTTTTTTAGTTCTTTATAAATTCTAGATAGAAGACCTTTGTCAGAATACTTACTAGTTAAGTTTTTTTTTTTTCCCCAAATTTGTTGGTTGTCTTTTTACTCTCTTGGAAATTTCTTTTGACATGCAAACTTCTCAGTGAAAGGAGGTCCCAGTTGTTGATTATTTCAAATGTTACATGGGCATTTGATATTTGTCCATAAACATGCCTGCCCCAATGTTGCAGGATTTCCTTCGACTTTGTCTTCCAGCAGATTTAGTGTTTTTGGGGCTGGGGAGATAGCTCCGAGGCACAAGTGCCTGCTGGGCAAGTGCAAGGTCATGAGTTCGAACCCTGGTCCCACCAAAAAAAAAAAAAAAAAAAAAAAAAAAAAAAAGAATTAGTGTTTCTGTTTTAACATGTAGATCTTTAATCCGTTTTTACTTTAGTGTGATGCATGGTAATAGACCTGGGGCATGTTTTAATTTCTGGCATGTAGAGAGCCAGTTTTTCTAGCACTATTTGGTAAATAGGCTGTCTTTCTTTCAGTAAACATGTTAGGCCCTTTTGTTGAAGATACGGTGTCTGAGTGTGTTTATATTTGCTTCTGCATCTTCTTATCTACTTCATTGATCCTCAGGTCTATTTTTTTTATTTTGCCAATACTGTGATGATTTTGTCACTGTAGCTTTGTGTTATAATTTTAGGTCAGGAATTGTAATGGCTCCTGCCCTAATCTTTGCTATTCTAGATCTTTTCTGGTTCCAAATAAATTTTAGGAATGTTTTCTCTAGGTCGGTGAGGTATGTTGATGGTATTTTGATAGTGATTGTATTAAATCTATATAACAATTTAGGGTGTATGGCCATCTTCACAATTTGGCTTCTTCTTATCCAGGAGCAGGGGATATCTTTCCATTTTCTGAAATCCTCTAGGACCTCTTTTTTTCCAGAATACTGTAGTTTTCATTGTATAGATCTTTTACTTCTTTAGTTAGATTAATTCCAAAGTAATTCATTTTCTGCAGTGCTCTTGTAAAAGATATTGTTTCTCTAATTTCTCTCCCAGTGTGCTTTTTTATCTGCGTAGAGGAATACTATTGACTTTTGGGTATTCACTTTGTATCCTGCTATGATACTTAATTTGTATATTAATTGTAGTAGCTTCTTAGTGGAATTTTTTGGGTCTTCCAAGTAGACTATCATCATGTCATTGCAAATACTAATAGCTTAACTTCTTCTTTACCTATTCTCATTCCTTTTATTTCTCTCTCTTGTCTAATGGATCTATCTGTTTCCAGAACTATATTGAGTAGCAGTGGTGATAGATGACATCTTTGTCTTGTACCAGACCTGAGAGTAAAAAAACTTCAGTATTCCCCATTTAGAATTATGTTAGTCGTTGGATTGTCATAAATGGCTTTTATCAAGTTGCAGTAGAGGGCATCTGTTCCAATTTTCTGTAGGACTTTGAACATGAATGAGTTTTGGGCTTTGTCAAAAGCCTTTTCTGCATGAAGTGAGATGATCATGTGATTTTTGGATTTGGCTGTATGATATAGTGAATTACATTTATAGATTTGTGTATGTTGAAATACATTCCTTGCATTCCTCAGATGAATCCTACCTAGTCATGATGTACAATCTTCTTAATGGCTTGATGTATTCTATTTGTAAGGATTTTATTGAGGATTTTGCATCTATGTTCATGAGAGAGACTGGCCTATAGTTCTCTTTTTTAGTTGCATCTTTCTCTGGTTTTGGTATCAGTATGATACTTGCCTCCAGGAATGATTTTGGGAGAATTGCTTCCTTTTCAATTTCACTGAAGAGTTTGAGGAGTATTGGGATTACATTTTCTGTAAATTTCTTGTAGAGTTCAGTGGTGAATTTATCAGGACCTGGACTTTTTCCTGTGGGTATGGGTAGATTTTTTTTTAATTGCGTTTTGTATTTAATTGGATTTTTTTTTTTTTTTTTTTTTTTTTTTTTTTTTTTTTTTTTTTTTTTTTTTTTTTTTTTTTTTTTTTTTTTTTTTTTTTTTTTTTTTTTTTTTTTTTTGATTGTTGAGCGGTCTTGTATCTTCTTGATTTGGTTTTGGTGAATTGTACATTTCTAGGAATCTGTCCATTTTACCTGTGTCTTCTATTCTGTGAGAGTATAGATTCTCAAAGTAGCTATTAGTGATCTTCTGAATCTCCACTGAGTCTGTGGTAATTTCTCCCTTTTCATTTCTTATTGATTGAATTTGACTTTTTCTTTCCTCTTTTTGATGAAGTTATCTAGGGGCCTATCAATTTGGTTTAATCTTTCAAATAACCAGCTTTTTGATTCATTAATTCTTTGTATGTTTTCTTTGTCTCAATTGAATTAATTTCTGCTCTTATGTTTATAATTTCCTCCTGTATTTGGGCTTTGGGTTTGGTTTGCTCGTACTTTTCCAGACAATTTAGGTGCAGCATTAGGTTATTTATTTGTTCTTGTTCTGTTTTCTTAATGTATGAGTTTAGAGCTATAAATTTTCCTCTAAGAACTGCTTTCATTACATCCCATAAATTCCAGTAGACTGTGTTTGAATTTTCATTAAATTGTAAACATTGTTGAATTTCTTGTTTAATTTCATCTGTGACCCACTGGTTACTAAAGAGTGTGTTATTTAATTTCCATGTATTTCTGTGGTTCTTATGGTTTGGATGATTTATTTCCAGTTTCATTGCACTGTGGTTTGATAATATGCATGGGATCATTCATGTTTTTTTTTTTTGCATATATGTAAGCATGACCTATGGACTAGTATGCAGTCTGTTTCATAAAATGTCCCATGTGCAGCTGAAAAAATGTATATTCAGAAGTGGTTGGGTGGAACACTTAGTATATGTCCACTAAGTCCAGTTGTTCAAAATTCTGGTTCAATTCTGCTACTTGTACGCTAATTTTTTGTCTGTTTGACCTATCTTTCTGGGCTAAAGGAGTGTTAATGTCTTTTGTTAAGATTTTGGTATTGAATAATAGATTTTTCATTCCCATTAAGATTTGTCTTATACAGCCAGGTGCTCCCATGTTGGGTGCTTACATATTTATGAGTGTTACCTCTTCATCTTCAGTTTTTCCCTAACCAGTGTGTAGTGGCCTTCTTTATTTCATTTGATCTTGGCTTGAAGTTCAGACTACAAACAAAATTGCTACCCCTAGTTTTTTGTGAGGTTCTGGGGTATGTAGTATTGTTTTCCATCCTTTCACTTTTAGCCTATGAGTTTCTTTATGAGTTAAGTGTGTTTCTTGTATACAGCATATTGTTGGATTTTGCTTCCTTATCCACTCTGCCAGTCTATATATGCATGATAGGCTTACAGGCTCAGAAGTAGACTAGTCCACGTGGTGATCTGCATGCTTCAGAGGGAGAGCATTCAGTAGCTGATCACACAAGACTAGAAGGCACAGAATGAGAGAGATCAAGTATTCCCACCAGTCTGAGACTGATTGCCTAGATGCTCCCTGGAGAGTTACTGGTGTAAGTTGGAGCTTTAGGGGGAAGCAGTTGGAGTTTAATGTTCATGGGCAAAGGCAGAAGCAAAGAAGCATCTGCTGGAACAGAGTGGAACTCTTCACAAGAAGGCCAATGTCCTCCTTGCAGTCCTTCTGGGCTGTAAGCCTATTGGATAGTGCTACCCCAAATCAGGGTGGGTCTCCACCCTTAGTTTGCTGGCCTACCTGCCAATCATCTTTGGAAACGCCCCCGTAGACCCTCTCACAGGCTGCTTTGCTAATCTGCTAGGTATCTCTAGATGTGTTCAAGTTGACAGGGCTAACAGTCATAGCATGCTTTATTGAGAAAATGATTTTCAA
The DNA here is from genome assembly GCA_004027025.1 of Myocastor coypus. Taxonomy (NCBI): domain Eukaryota; kingdom Metazoa; phylum Chordata; class Mammalia; order Rodentia; family Myocastoridae; genus Myocastor; species Myocastor coypus. The sequence continues at coordinate 5,053 of PVJA010046144.1, read as the reverse complement.
ATCAAAACTAGAAGGAAGTGAGAAATCAAGCACAGGCCACTGCAGGAGAGGGATATAGCCTAAGTGGGAGGAGCAAACAGAAGAAAGGTCCAAAGCCTCTGAAGTGGGAGTCCATCTGGCACACTAGGTGGCTGGCTGATGAGAGCTTAGGGATTGGAAGAGCTAAAAGCACAACCGTACTCGAATCCAGATCCTGAAAGGCGTTTTGGACCATATAAATAATTTGAAAATTGTAACAACAGTTTCTCTCCTGTCCTTGAGGCCTTCCTATGCCAGCCCCTTTTCCTAATGCAAGGAATATTTGCATTCCCTGGTAAACTTTCACAATTTAGAGCCAGAAGGACCTTACACCGAAAAGTGTAATCTATTTTGAATGGTGAGAAACAGAAACTTTAAGACCCAGGTCACAGAGCTCCTTGCTGGCAAAACTGGGCCTGGAAATCATGACTTGTAGACGTCAGATCAGTTCTTGCTCCAGAACTGCAGCTGCCTCTCAATATTTGTGGATTAGCCCAGTGTGCTTGCAGAGGGGTTAGGTGCATACCGCGGGAGGATAGCTCAGCTGAACTTGCTTTCACATGAGCCTTTTCCATCAAGCACAAAAAGAACTGAAGGACTTCTCTCTGCACCCCAGAGGGCCCTTCTTTTCTTCCCTTGTTTGCAATTGCCCACGTTGGCTATAAACTCATTGAGCTGAGTGGGTACTGATTGTGCAGTTTCCTTCTTACTAAGCTCTGTTTGGTCCTCTGGTAACTGATCTTATTTGACTGGTAATTGTTAATCATCATATAATGTTAATAATATAAGTCCCTTAACCAAAATTAATTTCACCTGACTCAGCAGGCATTTTATGCATGTTATACCTCCCAGTTCTGACCCTCGGGGCTGATAACCCAGAACACTATGATCAGAATGGGTTTAGAAGGAGAAGGCACATAATGAGGCTGACTCAACACTGATGTTTTGAATTGGGAACCTGCATGCCGAAATACTCAGTTATAATAGATCTCTGGCATGAGTCCAGAAGAATTAGGTTGAGACTGTGGTATGTTTTTTTTTTTTTTTTTTTTTTTTTTTTTTTTTTTTTTTTTTTTGTCTCAGGCACTAGCTATCTTAACAAATGGATCTTAATGTAGCCAATCTATCTATTGTAAAACATGGAAGAAGTTGGTGAAACTGAATTTTCTTTGTCTCAGCCAGCTGTGTGCTCATGAGAATACACTGTTGCTTTCTAACACCTCTATTCATGTACTCATTTATTAGAATCTGTATGTTACAGTGAAAATATTATGGGCTTTGGAATTGGTCTATGTTTAATTCATGGTTTGTGGATTATAATAGTCTTCTGTCTTGGGGATATGTTCCAAGGCCTCTAGTGAATACCGAAACTGAAAAGAGCCCCACATTCTGTATGTGTTTGCTTTTGTTTCCTCATATTTATACACATGTAACATGTTTTTCACCCTAAACAAAGTGTTTAGTTGTATGAGCGTTGGAATTGGGAGTGCCTGTAAAAATCAGAGAAATTCTTGAAGGAGATTCATTTCAAATTTGTTTGTAGGGTTAAAAGGCCATTTACCAAATGTTGAGGGGATGGAAAGGCAACCGGAACAAAGGGAGCAGCTTTTGTTAGGGTCTAGGGATGAGGATGATGCAAGAGAGATAGGTCAGAAGGTGAAAGAGCACAGCTGAAGATGGGCGGAGTTGGGAGAAGTGACGGAGAATTGCTACCTGTGCCCAGATACATAAATATGCCCTCACGTAAGTTTTCAAAATGCACATTTATGAAGATACAAGCTTTCATTCTTAGTAAGCTTTTTTTTTTAATCTTCTTGAGACAGGGACTCACTATGCAGTTCAGGCTGGCCTTGACCTCACTTTTTTTGTGGTACTGGGGATTGAACTGAGGACCCTGTGCTTGCCAGGCAAGCGCTTATTCCACTGAGTTATCTCCTTAGCCCTGTACGCTTCTTTTAAAATGCAAATATTCTTTCTGAATATGAAACTGATCCGTTTGAGCTGGGTGTGGTGGCTCACGCCTGTAATCCCAGCACTTGGGAGGCTGAAGCAGGAGGATCGGTGTGAGTTCGAGACCAGCCTGGCATACAAAAGTGAGCTCAAGGCTAGCCTGAACTGCATAGTGAAACCCTGTCTCAAAAAGACAAAAAAAAAAAAAAAAGAAACTGATCCGTTTGAGTTTAATTTAATAGACTTAGTATAGTATGCCCACATGCAAAGCCGAATGCTCAGGCCTGAGAAAATTCCATGAAATAGGCTGCCTGGGCCCAGTATTCAAGGAGACTGAGGCAGGAGGGTCATCAATTTAAGTCCAACTTAACCCACTTATAGACTTAATCAGATCCTGTATCAAAAATAACTATAAAATGGCTAGTGGGAATATCGCTCAGTGTGAACATCCTAGATGCAATCCCTACTGGCACATATACACACAAAATATCTCGTACTTCTCTTCAGGTAAGTCCCAGAGTAATGAGAAGGCAAATCTGCACATCGGTTTTCTAATTATTTTAAATGGTGATGAATACTTTGAAGAGAATGTCTTGGGAGGCTGGCTGGCAAGTGGGAGAGGTCTGCTTCACACTTGTGCCACTGGCCTGGCCTGCTTTTACAAAACAATGCAATGTGGGTGGCTCAAGGAGACATCTGAAAGGGTAGGCTCTGTTTTCCATCTTCATTAGCGCAGTGTATTTGTGGTGGATGTCTGAAATATAAAATATGAATTATGCATGAGCAGTAGTGATGAGATGTTGTTATGATAAAAATTTAATTGCTATACACTATAGTGCTGATGAGACAGCAGATTGAATATCACTGACAAGTTGTCTCAACAGGAAAATGTGTTTGATGAGATGTCCAGCCAGTGATGAGATAACGAATTACGCTACAGTCGTAACAGTAGGTTTGAAAAACAACTTCCCAGGGGAAACTGAAGTTACATAACTAAATCTTTGAAGATTTGTTTCAATAACAAAAACTACACATGAGAGTTTACTGTGGCGGCACATGCCTTTAATTTCAGTACTGTGGAAGACTGAAGCAGGAGGATTACAAATTCAATTGCCATCCTGTCTCAAAAAAAAAAAAAAAAATATATATATATATATATATATATATATATATATATATACACATATATATGGCTTGAGATAGAACTCAGGACAAAGGGCCTAGGTTCAACCTACAGTACCACAAATAAGAAAAACAAAAAATGGTGCCATTGTATTTTTAAAAAGTACAAAAGATTAGAAATTCTGGACCTTTACAAGGAATGTCATATAAAGCTATATTTATCACTGCTTAGTTACTTTTTTTTTTTTTTTTTTGTCTTTTTTGACAGGGTCTCACTATGCAGTTGAGGTTGACCTTGAGCTCACTTTTGTAGCCCAGGCTGGTCTCGAACTCACACCAATCCTCCTGCCTCAGCCTCCCAAGTGCTGGGATTACAGACTGCTTAGTTACTTTCAAAGTACCTAACACCCAGAATTGAGGGAGGAAAGGCTTATTTAGCTCTCAGTGCGTAGAGGTTTTAGTCTATCATCAGCAGGCTGCAAGGCAGGGTGACATAGCAGAAGAGTGCCAGTTTATGTGTGTGGAAGACAGCAAAAACCAAAGTCAGAAGAAGGGGGCAAGCCTCTTTTCTTCTCTCATACTGTATGCAGGCAGCCTGCTGCAGGGTAGGTGTAGCACTCACACCTATAATCCCAGCTTTGGGCCCTTGAATTAATAAAAAACTCTAGAAGCCAGCTCCAAGAGTACATGAGGCTTTGTGGGTGGGGTGATCTAGACAGAAATCATAATCTGTGCAAGAGCTTTCATTTTGTTTTGTTTTATAGAAGTCTGGAAATACCAGTTCAACATTTATAGGAGCTGGATGTGTTGGCACACCCCTGTAATCCTAGCACTTGGGAGGCTGATGCAGGAGGATCATTGTGAGTTTGAGACTAGCCTGGGCTACAAAAGTTAGCTCAAGGCCAACCTGAACTGCATAGCAAGACCCTGTCTCAAAAAGATTAAAAAAATTATAGGGATGCCAGAAAGCAAATGCTATTTGTGTACTGCATAAATGGTGCTTTTCCATCAATTTTGTCTAGGCAATATCAGTACTCACAATTTTTGCCCAAAAAAGAATGTGAGACTTAAAATAGTTATATGACTTTCTCAATATCATATAGTTTGAAGGGGTGGAATTGGAATTCCAACCCCTCTACATGGTTTCAAATTCATAGGTTAAAAAAAATTCCTTCTCAACTTTTGGAGGTTTGGGCTGGGGAATTAGCTCAATAGAATAAGTGCCTGCCTGGCAAACACAGAGTCCTGAGTTCAATTCCTGGTACTGAAAAAAAAAAAAAAAAGAACAACAAAAGAAACCTTTTGGGTGTTCGCGGATCAGTTCGGTGGTTTAAGAGCCTGCGTAGACAATCCCTGTGAGGCACAGGGGAAGGTGGTTCAATCCTCAGACTTACCCTTAGGGCAGCCTGAGTCAGCACCCCCCACCCCCCACCCCTGTCCTTCAAATTTGTAGGTGTTTCAACTCTTGAAACACTGCCCTTACTGGTTATTTTTTAAAGTTTAAACAGAATTTTTAAATTATGTTTGCAGTACATAATATATACGTTCATTTTAGGGTAGGCAAATATGTCTAACATACCTTAATTCTTTCTATATTTCTTTCTTTTCCTCCCTCCCTCCAAATATTAGTCTCCTTCTCATTTCCAAAATATCTACCTTCCTCTTTCCTATTATCTGTGTTTGATTTTAATTTTTAAACTTACGCTTTGGCTTCCATGTATATGGGAACTGTGTCACAATGTGAGCTGTGTACCATATTTGTTTCACTTATGCTTATGGTCTCAGGGTGCATCCATCCTCCTACAAATGACTACAATCTGTCCTTCTGTGTGGCAAGGCTGTGCTCCATTATGTATAATATGCCATTTTCTGTATCCATTCCCGTTGATGGATGCACAGGCTGCCTCCAAGACTTAGCTAGTAGGAGTTCTGGGTTGTAAATGTGAGCATGCATGCATCCCTG
>PVJA010046143.1:0-15268 GCA_004027025.1 Myocastor coypus | reverse complement strand
AAAAAAAAAAATAAATAAATAAAAAAAAATAAAAATGTAAGCCGGGCGTGGTGGTGCACGCCTGTAATCCCAGCACTCGGGAGGCTGAGGCAGGAGGATCAGTGCAAGTTCGAGACCAACCTGGGCTACAAAAGTGAGCTCAAGGCCAGCCTCAACTGCATAGTGAGACCCTGTCTCAAAAAGACAAAAAAAAAAAAAAAAAAGGATTACATTATAAGACACATCGTTATCTATCTTCCTCAAAATATTCCCTCTAGTTTCAAACACACCAGAAGTCTTCTTAAGTGTCTTGTTTGCATAGCTGCTTGAGATTCTAAAATAATTTGAAAGGGTCCCATTTCATGGTTACTGTGACTTAGAGGAAGAGCCAGGAGCTACATGTAGTTGGGTCCAGTGGATCAGGCTGGTAAGAACACAGTGCGGTGTTCTTCCAAGTGCACCTTTCCCTTAGGTGGCACTTGGCAGCTATACTCGGGGTAGTTTTGATTATACCTTGTAAAGACACTCATGAAAGAGGATTTCCCGAATGGTTTCAGAAGGTGGAAGAACAATGGGATAAATGTGCTTGAAGAAAGTGGGAGTACTGTTGAGGGGGATTAATGGTGATAGGTTTTTTAAAAAATTTTAATTAATTTTTTAAAAAAAGTTAAACATTGCACATATTGCTTATCTCCAGTATTTTTTTTTTTTTTCTTGACTAAGACTTCCATAGGCACCCAACAGCTCCTACAACTATTTCTACAAGCAACTGTACCGATTTTCAGAAATAAGTCAACCCTTGCACTACTAAGAGAGTCTGAAATTCTTATACGGCAATTTTTTCTTATGAGGGAGAGATAAAACGTACACTAAATTAGTTTTTTTATTATCTTATTTTATGTTAATAAAAGACCATGATGTCTGACAACAGGTAGATTGTTCTTTAACCTTCCGGTCTGAGCAATGGACAAAGGGGAGTGCTGAGACCTATTTGTAACAAGCCATCATATTTCCAAAAAAACAAGGACAGTCAGTATTGATAGAATGCTTGTTTAGAAAACATGAACTTGTTCCCATGCAATTAGGGAAAAATTGAACTTAATTTGAGTATCTGAGTTTTGTCTTTGCTATGCAGGACTTCGCCTGTGAGAAACACAGGCAAATGAAGAAGTTGCATCCAGTCCAGAAAGCAGCATGGGAGCACCAAGGACAGCACACGCATCTGGACCACCCACCAGCTACTTCAGTCCCGCAGTGCATTTGGGTAGCACCCACTCACACGAGTGTTACAGTTCCTCTGTGACAGCAGGAGGCCTCCTCTACCCTAACCAACTTTTCTCTTTCCTCTTAGCCTATATTTGCATTTTCTTTTCCGTCCTTTATGATTCTTACTTCTCATTCTTTCTCCCTTACTTCTTTCTGTTTTCAGACACAGAGCTGTGGTTGTGAGAACCTGGTGGCTTCTATAAGTGGCTTCACATCATCTTCAAGGTGAAGACGTGTACTATGGCATGTACCATGGCATGCAAGCAAACTCAGGCCTGGGCTTCTGTTATGTGTCGTTGATGCTGTTTATGAGTGCTCTGCTCAGGATCCTGTTTTCCCAGAGGCCTGATTTCCCCTGACAGGCTTTTTCCAAAGGAGTGAACATGTCATGTTACAGCAGATCCAGTTGTAGGTACTCTGAAACTCAGCACTTTCCCTCTATCATCTGTAACCTGTCTCTGTCTCTCTCTCACTCTCCCTGCCTCAGGTCTAGAGATCTGACACAGGAGTAAAGACAATTTCTGTCTATAATCCTGTCTCAGCTCATGCATTCTGACAGCCAGGAAGAGCAGGGAAGATGCCCTTCTGTTCTCCCTTTCGGCCAGAACCACCATCTTCCAGTAATTTGTCAAAATAACTAACACAAAGGGCAAAAGAAGGGGAACCCAGTATATGTTCTCCTGGAGTTTTAGAAATACATGGGGTGATTCCTTTGGTCATATACATGTGAGTCTACAAAAAGGGTGATATTGTAGACCTCAAGGAAATGGGTACTGTGAAAAAGGAATGCCTCACAAATGTTACCATGGCAAAACTGGAAGAGTCTACAATGTTACCCAGCATGCTGTTGGCATTGTTGTAAACAAGCAAGTTAAGGGCAAGATACTTGCCAAGAGAATTAATGTATGTATTGAGCATATTAAACACTAAAAAAGTCATGATAGCTTCCTGAAATGTGTCAAAGAAAATGATCAGAAAAAGAAAGAAGCCAAAGAGAAAGGTATCTGGGTTCAACTGAAATGCCAACCTGCCCCTCCCAGAGAAGTATACTTTGTAAGGACCAATGGGAAGGAATCTGAATTGTTGTAACCTATTCCCTATGAATTCATGGCATAAACTGGGATATTGGTCTGCTACTTGCCACCTAATTGGCAACTTAAATGTTCTAAATCCTATATAAAAATAAAATTGTCCTGTGTTGTAAGGGTGATTTTCTTAGTTGAAAATGTGGTGTCTTCTTACCTCAGAAATATGTCAGCAGATTTTCACTGTAGCTAGTAATTGTGTTGGGTCTTTATTCTTCAGTACTTTTCTTGCTGAAAAGTATTGCTGAGGTATTGTGTAGGTATATACCCAAATATTCAAGTATTTATAAAATATTTATACTGGCTTGAAGATCCTATAAATCACCATGGGGAAAAGATGTAGCCAAATAAATGGAAGTAACTTCAGAAACAAATGTAAGTCCATTTCAGTTAAATAAATTGTTTAAAAAAAAAAAAAAAAAAAAAGATGCCCTTCCAAGCCCAATTCAGGACCTCCCACGCTGATCCAAACAATTTGTCTCAGCCTTAGGTTACAATAAGCAAGACAATATGGTCAGCAACTCAACAGTGACCTTTCCACCCCCTGAGACTTAGCATTTCTTAGGAAGACAATGAAGAAAATCATTGCATCCACAATTATTCCACCAATTGGTGATTACTCAGCTACAGCCACCAAGTTCTTGGTATTGTGAAAACTATATCCTGGAAAAGGTTGACAATGTCAGTGGACTGTTTCATTAATGATAAATTTATTTCTTAAAATACCACCTAAAAAGATACAAGTTGACTTCAGTTTCTTAGAGAAATGTATCGAAATGTTATTAGTTGATTTGCAGGACACCAGGCTTCACCATACACTGAAACCATTTGCTTTTTCATGTGCCCATACTGCTCATTTTAAGTTTGCAGAATGGCTCCTATTTCAGTTTATTTTATTCTAAATATATGTATGTATGTATGTATTTAGTGCTAATTTAATTTTTTATTTTATTTTATTTTTTTCTTGTTTCAGAACTTTATTTTTATGGCTGGCTCAGCCTGCCCTGAGGGCAGGGCTAGCGCAGCATGTGGTGCTGGGGATTGAACTGCGGTCCCTGTAGCCGCCTAGGCTTTCCTAAGCAGGCACTTTAGACCACTGAGCCATCCTGCTGGGCCCTAATTTAATTTTTTTGAAGAGAAAAAAATTCAAAACAAGATAGGAGGGTAACAATGGTTAATACATTATGTATGGCTATCTCTAAATTAGTTACTCAGAGTATAAGATACTGGTACTTAAGTGCTGAAATGATACTAGCACAAAACTTTCTTTTCAATGAAGTAAGAGAAATTAGTAGTATAGCTAATATATATATATATATATATATATATATATATATATATATATTGCTTTTCCCCTTGTCTCAGTTACTTTTCTCTGCTTGCTGGGACAAATACCTGACACCCAAAATGATGGAAGGAAAGGTTTAATTATCTCATAGTTATGGAAGTCTCAGCCCATACTAGGCTGGCTCCAAGGCAGAGCGGCACAGGGCAGAGGGCAGCAGTTCATGGCTGGGGCAAAGAGCACAGAGCAAAATGGAGGAGTGGCGCAACAATGGCAGTGGAGAGGAAGTTGCTCTCCTCCTTACCTGCCCCAGGCTGGGGAAGTACTCACATCCAAAATCCCAGCAATGCTAAAACCCATAATCCCGGCCTTGATCATGAATTAATCTCTTTTATTTATTTATTTATTTATGTTTTTCTTGTTTCAGAACCTTTATTTGTTTATTCACTCATTTTTATGGCTGGCTCAGCCTGGCCTGAGGGCAGGGCTGGCGCAGCATGTGGTGCTGGGGATTGAACCGCGGTCCCTGAAGTTGCCCAAGCTTTCCCAAGCAGGCGCTTTAGACCACTGAGCCATCCCGCCAGGCCCATGAATTAATCTCAAACTCCAGCAGGTCCCGCCCCATGAGTATATGAGGTTTTGGGTGGACAACTAGACACAAACCAAGACACCCTTCCTTCTTTTCTCCTTTCTGCCATCCCAGTATCTCTTTGTTTTTGAAAAGTTTCTTCCCATTTTATAATATCTATTGTACACTTTACATCATGTATACTCTTTTAGCTTGTCACTCTAGGGAATCAGTATAATGTTTGCACATGTACACCTGGTTTATTTCATTAATGACTGTGGTATAGAGTTGCATCCATTTACCTGAAAGTCTCTAGTCTGTCCTCCTTCATGTAAAAAGATTACGTATTTTTTCTTTTATCTATTCCTTGATTGATAAACATTTGGTTGTTTTCAAGATCTAGCTATTACAGGGGGCCTGGCGGGATGACTCAGTGGTCTAAAGCCCCTGCTTGGGGAAGCTTGGGCGGCTTCAGGGACCGCGGTTCGATCCCCAGCACCACATGCTACGCCAGCCCTGCCCTCGGGGCGGGCTGTGCCGGCCATGAAAATGAGTGAATGGGCAAGCAAGGGTTCTGAAACAAGAAAAAAATAAATAAATAAATAAAATAAAAAAATTCTAAAAAAAAAAGATCTAGCTATTACAAATTTGCTGCTACAAATATAGGTGCAGATATATTGCTGTGATATGGAGTTTTTAATTCTGGGAAGATTCCTAGCAGGGGAATACACGGGTCAAAGGGGACATCTGATCCTAGTTTTTTGAGGAATCTTCACACTATTTTTGACTTTAAAAGAAAAATGTGGGGCCAGAGAGATAGCTCCATGGCACAAGTGCCTGCCTGGCAAGTGCCAGGTCATGAGTTTGAACCCCGGTCCCATAAATAAATAAATAAATAAATAAATAAACGAATGAAAAATAGGTCAATAAAAAGGAAGACACTCCATTTTCGTGTCATTATTATCAGCATGGCAAGAACCCTGCAGCTACCCAGCAAAGCTGTAGTGAGCATCCGATGCTGACAGAGGTGGTCCATTTCCCTCCACTCCCACATTTCCAGAATTTAACCAAGATAATCACAATCTCCACTCTGATCTGGGCTATACCTGGCAGCCCTCAGTGCTAACTGTGGTGCTAAATAACTCCAAAGAACCTGCTGCAGGTCAAATGGATAGGAGCGACTAGAAAATAAAAGGGAGGTGGTAATTCAAAATGATGGGAGAAAGACGAGAGAAAAGGCGGTGATGGAGACATTTAAGAATTGGGGGAGGAACAGTAAGAAGGTACACTGGTTTGAATGTGCTTCAAGTACGAAGTGATGAAGTCATTTAAAATGTTCTTTTTGTGTGTGTGTGTGTGGGACCAGGGTTCAAACTCATGACCTTGCACTTGCCCAGCAGGCACTTGTGCCTCGGAGCTATCTCCCCAGCCCCTGTTCTTTTTTTTTTTTTTTAATAGGAGTAACTATAACCTTGGCAAGTAGGCACTATGGAAATCAATGTTTTTCTCATCCTCTCCTTCTCTCCCTGTCTCCCTTCTCTATTCATGAGTTTTACTCTGCTCTTGCACAGCAATGGTGAGGGGTTTGAGAATGAGAACACCTCAGTTGTACCTAATGCAGGGATGGAGAGGCTTGTGGTTCACAAAAGTGCTCTCTACTGTCTTCAAGTGAGAGGCTACATTTCCTGATCTCTCCTCCATTTGGTGTGGCTCCAAGCTTCTCATCAGTAGTTTTGAAGAAAGCATGTGTGTCACTTGTATGTCTGTCATAAGCCGGCCCTGTGCAGCCTCCACATCTTTTTTGCTTTTCAGCAATGAGACAATCAAGATTCCAGCCACTTTGGAAGCCACATGCTGAAGGTGGCTTCCTCCTTTTCAGTGCAGGTCGCAGGATGACTGTGTGGAGGAGTGCTGGCCCCATCCACCTGAGCACTCATGAAGGACTGTTTTAGGGGAAGAAAGGGACTTCTGTTGATCAAGCCACTCAGTTCTGGAGAGTGTTTGTCGCTGCAGCTTAGCCTACCTTGACTAATGTACTATGCACTCAAAATCTGTATAGCAGTACTTTTCAACCTGCATATTTGGCAATGTCTACAGACATTTCTCATTGTTACAAGTGGGATGATGATGGCTCTGTTACTACTTGCTGGACGTGGGTCAGGCTTGCTGCCAAACATTGTACAATGACCAAGACTATTCCCCATGACCCAGAGCTATCTGGTCCCAAAACACTAGACCTTGTGGTCCTCAAACACCTGAATTTCTGTTAGCACCCAAGAGATTTGTGAAAAAATATAGATTAATGATAGAGGAGTTGGCTTTGGAGAGAGACTGAGATTCCAGTTTTAGCTTTCCCCCTAATCCTCCAGGCAATCTTGGACCAGTTAACTACCTTCTGTGCCTTTAACAGTCTCTAAAATAGGAACTACAATAGTGCCTACATCACTAGGGGTGATATATGGTAAATATTCAAATATCAGTTGCTGCTAATGCTATGGCTTAGTAGTTTATTTAGGCACATGTTTCAGAAGTGCTACTCTACAGAATGTTTGCAGCTGCAGGTTTCTATTGGGATAATAAAAATTCCTGTAAAAGGTAAGTTATCCCATAATATTCACCACCTACCATGCTCGCAGGAAAATCTGATCAATGTGGGCATTTTATATGATTTTTATAAGTGTTGACTCCAGTTCTGGCTCCAAGGCTTGCAGAAGATACCTAGGCTGGCCATCAGGCAGAGTCCACATGAAGTCCTGTGAACAGCTAACTGCTCCTTTAGCTTAGCAACTCTACAAACTCCAAGTTGCAGTTGTTCCCAAATGCTGCCCACCTGATAGTGTTTTCTTTGATCATTAGCAATTAATCAGGAGGTACTTATGGAAAGTTCAAAATGGGAAAACCTGTTAGGAAAGGAAAGAAGTGAAAAAAAGAAGGCCCTTTTCTTGCTCCCACAACAGATGGCGGTGGCTAGAAGAGAGGAACATGGAAAGTCACTCGGTAGTTCACACTTTAAGTTTGTGCTATGGTTTTTGAGTGGTGTGTGTCAGAGAGAGAGAGAGAGAGAGAGAGAGAGAGAGAGAGAGAGAGAGAGAGATAGACAGACAGACAGAGACAGAGACAGAGAGAGAGAGACAGAACAGGGAGAAAGAGGGAGAGGGAGAGAGACAGGGGGTCATGACAACAATATGGAACAGAAGTATAAAATGAATGGTGAATGTGAGATTCTATGTACAGTGATTAGATGCACTATTTCAAGAATAACTTATACACGACAAAGACTGTTAACAGCGTTGCTTCTCACTTATCATAGATCTCAAATGGTTTTAAGACAGTTCCAGTTCACTTGTTATCACAGTCCTCACTCATTTATGAAGATAAAGAATGAGATGCAGCCACATAAAAGTACTCAGATGCCATGCAAAAGGAAAAATCTATTAAGCCATGCCAAGCACGACAGACTATGTTCTTTATTAAGTCCACCCACATAACAAGCCTTCATTAAAAACATACTCTGCCAAGTCTCACACTCTAGCATGGAGCACATTTTTCCCCTCAGCATTCAAAAAACTTTAGTCTGAATGAGCTTCATGAAAAGGGTCAGCATAGTGAGTGCCATTTAAGCTGGAGGGAGGCTAGCAAGTGAGCATATCTATAAAGAAAAGCCGGTTACAGTCCCTTGGACCAACAGCCTCTCTTGGGTACAGACTTCTTTTTCCTCTGTGCAGGGCACCATGACATATACTGGGAAAGCCCCTGCAACCCTGCCTTTGGCTATGGGAAAAATGGCCCAGACACCACACACACACACACACACACACACACACACAGGGATGCATGCATGCATGCACGTCCAATCCTTTCCACACCTAACAGTTCTGTCTCCCACAGGACCACTGGGAAGAGGACCTGGAGGGATGGGCCTCAGGACAGCTGCCTCAGATTCTGCTGTGTCCTGGCTTCAGATGGCCTACAAGGCCCTGTGCTGAGCCTCAGGCAGGGTTTGCCCTGAGACCACTGCAGAACTCCTCAGGTCTGGGGTGGGTTTCCTCCCTCCATTGGGTGCAAGTTCCAGAGAAGTTCTGCTAAGCTAGGTGTCCTTCTAACTAACCTGAGCCACCTGCACCTGGTACAGCCTTGTCTAAGTAACAGGTGAAGAGGCTTTCACATGTTCTGAGTCTCTCCATGTGAGGAAAGGACCCTTCTCTCTTCCACCCACCCTGACACCTTCCACACAATCATCCAAAACAGAAGAATCCCAATAGACTCACAACCATGAAGGCGGGTGGGTGCAGGTCCCCCTTGGAGTCTTGCTCAACAACTTGCCTTTGAATAGTGCTGAATGCTTGCAGTCAAAAAAGGCTGAAGCTTTGGCTAATTACATCTTGGACATCAAGGCTGCAAAGCTTCTTAGCTTTTACCACACTTTGTGGATAAAGGTGTTTGAGAAGGATTTTAGGTCTCTGACACATAATAGAAAGAAAATGCACATGTTATGCTTTTTATTTTACCCACTTTTTTCACTTACTACACTTACCTTCACTATCCCAAAAGGCTGTTTTATTTAGTGTTTCAGAGTTCAAAGATGCCATTTTATAGTGGGACTCTAACTTCCAATTATATAGCATTATGTAACATTAGGAACTATTTAAAAACTGTACTGAAAGGGTGAAACAGGCCATGAACTCTATCTGAGGCCCAATCTCAGGAGGCTCTCAAAGGCTCTTTTACAGATCATTTAGAAAGATTAAAGAAACCCACTCTGTCAGGAAAGTCCTTGCTCAGTCAATCGCAGGTCCCATTAAACATGAAAGAGACCCTTATTTTCTACTTTCCAACGATAGAGTTCCATCTTGCCGTGAACTGTAGCTTTGGCCATTTTGCTTTTAACTTGCTTTCACGTTTATCACCTCATTTTATCTGCGACTGCTCCTGAGAGCCACATATAGAGATGGGAATAAGGGCTTCATTGTTCCTCCAGGCATGGGTGACAGTCAAGATCTTACTTCTTGTTTTTTCTCTCAAATGTCAAGGGCACAAAATCAATACTGAGGATATTGGCCCAGGGAGCCGAGAGGGGAACAGATTAGCCAGGGCAGGTGGGACAAGGATCCAGAGATAAGAGCCTGGGAGGAATGCAAGGAATGAAGGGCCGCAGAAATAAGAACAGTGGCATTTGTTGGTTAAATTTCTAGCAAGCATTCACTTTGGAGTTCCTGAGGAGCAAGGGAATGAAAGACGTGTGTATCTTGGATTCCTTCAATACAGTTATGTCTCTGTATATGGGGAAGAAGGCACACAACTTTCTTTGCTTGCGTAACAACATTCGGGAATCTTACTGTACAACTAAAGTGAGAAGATCTCTTCTCAGAAATAAGCTACTCTGGCATTTGGGGCCATGTCTAATCATTGCTCACATTAGTGTCATCTAAATCAATGTCCTTACACAAAAATGTCACTGCTTAAAAACTCTAGAAGTGAAGCCTACACCTGATCTGTGTAGACTGTGTGTCTAGATGGCATTTAAATGAAAGGTACCACTTCTAGGGGAAAATAATTAAATTGGGAACGACTTTTTAAAGAAATTTACATGTTTAGTATAGGGTCTCACTATGCAGCTTGGACTCCCAGTGATCCTTCCGTTTTCAGCCTCCCCAGTGCTGAGATTAGAGGTATGTGCCACCATGCTTGGTTTTGGTGGCTGGCTCAGGGTGCTCAGGGATGGGACTGGCACAGCATATGGTATTGGGGATCAAACCCCAGTCTTTGCATTTGCCTAAGCAGGTGCTTAGTCCTCTCAGCTATCTTTCCTGCCCAGGAGTGACTATTGATCACTACTAATCAAATGAGAGTCAAGAAAGCAGGATGCAGAATCAGAAACTGCTTCCACATCAAACAAGTTAAGACTTGCAATTGTCTCTCAACATGAATGGACTATTTTTTCCCCGCTCAGAAATAATTTTTGCTTTGAAAGAGTCAACTAAGGAAAATCTATCTTTAGGAGTGATAAGATATGATGAGAGTAGACTGTTCACAAGCAGCCCCCTTTACAATTTTAAATCCTTTATCTGAGCCAGGTACAGTGCCACAGGCCTGTAATCTTTGCTCTATGGTAGGCCAAGGCAGGGGATCACAGGCCAAGGAAGGGGCATTGCAGACTGAGTAACTTAGAGACAGTCTCAAAAAAAGGGGGTGGGAGCTCTGAGAGTCTGGGGATGTAGTTCAGCATTAGAGAGCCCCTAATATTTGATCCTTGGGCTAGTGGAATGGCTCAGCAGTCTAAAGCGCCTGCTTAGAAAGCTTAGGCAGCCACAGGGACCACAGTTTGATCCTTGGCACCACATGCTTCGCCAGCCCCACTCCCAGGGCAGGCTGAGCCAGCCATAAAAAAAAAAAAAAAAAAAGTTCACTTAATATTTGATCCTTGGTACTGCAGGAAAAAAAAAAAAATTCATTTGCGAAAACAGAGGATTTTAGAGAAGTCAGCTACCAAATTATACAAACAAGTTAGTAACTGATGGAAGAAAACAAGATATTAAAGGAACAGATAAAAATACCCATATAGGGGCTGGGGAGATAGCTCAGTAGAATAAGCACTTGCCTGGCAAACACAAGGACCTGAGTTCAATCCCTGGTCACCCCCCACCAAAAAAAAAAAAAAAAATATATATATATATATATATAAAACAATCTTTTTGGGTAGACTTGGTGCCAAGTGGGAAAAGAATTGGTGAGTCTTCCTGAAGGAGAAAACCCTATCTCATTTATTAATTCTCTTATGGTGCAAACATTTAACATCT
Source organism: Myocastor coypus (assembly GCA_004027025.1). Classification (NCBI taxonomy): domain Eukaryota; kingdom Metazoa; phylum Chordata; class Mammalia; order Rodentia; family Myocastoridae; genus Myocastor; species Myocastor coypus. The sequence continues at coordinate 4,288 of PVJA010046143.1, read as the reverse complement.
TTCCTTCCAGAATGACAGACACAGTGCATAGGTGCTACCTAGTCAGATTCTGAGGTTTTCTATGTGGAGCTGGTGAGAGACTGCAGCACCCCTGTAAGTTGGACCACAGTAGCAGGCACAACCTCATCATGGGTGTCCCCTCATGTTCCACTTTCTTCCCCAGGAGCCTGTCTCCTCATACCATCCTCCATCTCTGCCTTCCTATTTATGTTCCAACCCAGATTTTCAGTGAGTTTATTAAAACAACACAATTTCCTTCAAAAATCATGGCAGAATTACTCATTAAAACCTTTTGCCAATTAAAATTCTGTTGTTAGTGGGTTGGCTAATCTGACTTGTCGGAAAGACTATAGGTGATGGTTACTTGTTCTATTTCTCATCCACCTACTAGGTGCTAGGATATTGTATGAAATTTCATGTTAGCCCAATTCTAAGAACTCTGTGCAGGTACTATTTGCTAGTCCTACACTATAGGTGATAAAACATGTCACAAGCTTATAATCTGAAAGAGAGGTCATCAAATTATGCCATTGGATGAAGTGGGATCTTAGAGATTTGCTGGGACTCGAAGGCCCATTCACTCCCCTATGGTGGCCATCGCTGCATTTGTGCTGCCACTGTGTACCTGTGCACTGGGGCCTGGCAGGTCTAAACTCTATGGTTTGCCCTTGAGAGGAAACCTCACCAACTCCTTGTGCAAGGTTAACTCAAAGACACAGAAAAATAAAGTTGCACAGTTTAAAGTAAAACTTATTCTGAAACTTTTTCAGGAAAACAATTCTGTCTTTATTGGTTTTCTTTCAATCGTATCTCATTTTATTTCTTCTTATCCAACGTTTACTAACCAACTGAAGAAAAGAGTATTCTTGTTATGATAGTTGGGTAATTAAAGGTTTTTCTCTTTGTAATGTAGGTTTTGATTCAATGGAAGAAGTACGAAGAAAGGGGGAGGGGAGGGAAGCATAAACTAAAGACGGCTTTAATAACCATAAGTTTCTTGAGAGGTTATAAAATGTTTGGCTGTTTCACAGGTATTTCTTTTTAAGGACAAATGACATCATTGTTGAAATTTTTTTAAAAATTGGCCTGCTTTATTTTACATTTGGTGTCACATATTGTTTTGGTTGACTTTTCTATTTTTATTGGGAAATTATGTCATCACTATTTTTAGGAGACAGCGTCTGGTTCTGCCATTTGAGAAACTCCACACATGATCTTTAGGATTTTTTCTCTAGTCCTCTAACAGTGTATGTATTTGGGTTATCAGTAAATATTCTGAAACACATTTTAGAACAGAAAGTCTAAAATAGGCAATAGACGTCAACAAATGATATCTTACTAGACAGCTAAATGAGTATAGCTTTGTTATATACAAATATGCCCTTGAAATACTAATTTTATAACTGTAAATCCAAAATGAGTTAATATCTGAGCTCCACTGGTCATTCTTTTTTTTTTTTTTTTTGTGGGACCAGGGTTCAAACTCACGACCTTGCACTTGCCCAGCAGGCATTTGTGCCTCAGAGCTATCTTCCCAGCCCCGACCCACTGGTCATTCTTACTTTATCCTCAAAAACCTGCCTATCAATCAAGGTCAAATCAATAACAGAATTTCCCGAGCATGTGCTCTCTACTACGTGAAATGATCTAAATTCACATGGAACAATTTACACAAGCAATGTATAATTACAATAATTGCAGAGAAATTTTATGTAAAAGCATTTACTTTAAAAGTGAAAAAAATAGCTCAGCAGATTAAAGTGCCTGCTTAGGCAGAGCGGAGGGACTGGGGTTCCATCCCTGGCACCATAAGTTATGCTGCCCTACACCTGGGGCATGGAAAGTGGAGACTGGGTGTGGTGACATTCACCTGTAATCCCAGCTCCTGGGAGGCTGAAAACAGGAGGATCACTACAAGTCCAATCTATGTAGTGAGACCCTGTAGACCCTGTACAAAATACACAAAAATAAAATAAGAGTGAAGAAAGGAGATGTCCAAGACAAGACAGAAATGAAGGAGTTTCTTCCATCCATCACTCCCTTCCCCCAGAGGCCAACCAGTATAGGGCCTGGAACACCACACAGGCTTTGGGCTGTGCTGTACCTGAAAATCCCCTGGAAGTCTATGACGAACCCATTGTGCAGGCTATAGTGCAGACCACTGACCTAGGTGTCAGCAGTTTGGGCAACTCCCAGAGGTAAAAAGGGATTCAGGTAAGAACAGCTAGTGGGTTAGACCAGTTACACCTGACACCTCCCCATTTCCTGAGGAGGTTGGAAGTCCTATGCCATCCTTACCTGCTCCAGCACCTGTAGCTCACCGAGACTTCTGGTGTACGATTAATGCAAGATACTGTACATATGAAATGCCATCATTCTTATTTGTGACACATAATTAATTTATGGGTGTGTATATTGCATGTATGCTAACCCAGTGAGTATGAGCCTATGGTTTCTTGTGTGATCTGTTTACACATTCACACCTCGGCCTTTTAGGAAGCACCACACATGCACCTATAACCACAAGGACCTTAGCTTTGCTCTGGGTCTTACAAGCCTCTTTCTCCTTCCTGTCAAACTTGGAAAAGTGAAGTTTGCCTTACCTCCACGATGCTTTTTAAATCTTGCACATAAGTCCTTTCAGTCTCCAGAATTTCCTGCACAACTCTATCCACATAGAGGAGCTTGGGACTGGGAGCTGAGTTTGCAGTTAAGTTGGGCGTCCCATTGGCATCTGTGCCCCATGCAGCCCTGGGTTGCCCTTCACTGCTATGGCCCGTGTTCTGTGGCCCCACGGGGCTGTCTCTCTGCAGCTTGCTGCTGGAAAGTGGCTGGGCTGGAACCAGCTCAAGTTTTATGGCTCCGGCTTCCTTGTCCTGGTGAAACAAGCCCAAGTGGCTATTGGAAACCAAGGTCATTCTGCTCCCAAAAGAACCGTGGCTGTCCCGGGAAGAGGCAGAGGATGAAGTGGAGCCAAAGCTGACAGGTCGGTCACTGTCAGAGAGCTCCATGGTCTTGGGTTCTGAGGATCCAGAATGCTGGGCTGCTGTTTCGAGCTCGGGAATCTTGGTTACAGCTGATGGTACTTCATGACGCGACTGCTGCTCATCTACATGTGTTGCATGAAATAAAGAGAATAGGATTAGCAAGGTAAGCAATAAGTCTATCAAACTGAAGATTGAAAGGAGGTCTGAACTCAACCTGGGTGCATATAATTAATCACAAAATGGTGGTAAAATGGTGGTACAGAAAGCTAGGGAGAGATGCCAAATGAGCCTTGGGGAACTGGCCATGGATCTGTTAGAAATGCAGAGGCTCAGACTGTGCCCTTGACCTTCTGACCTTGAACCAGCATCTTCCCACCACCCCAGTATGATGTCTACATATTAAAGTTTCAGAAGCCCAACACTGGAAGTCTCCAGCATCACCACCTGGAACAACTCCTATATGGAGATTAAAGCAGATTTACTCCATTAGAGCCTTAGTGGTCAGGACATGAGGAATCTATCATAAGCACCACAAGTGGTTCTTATGTACTTAAAAAGGACCCTATGTGATTCCTGAGGAATTCTGAGAAACACTGCTCCAGATTTAAAACCTCCCTCAACAGTCCCATAGAATTTGAAGCAAGGTTCTTGGAAATCCTGCAGTGGTCCTTAACCATGCTACATTTTTCACTTACACAGGCGAAAAAGGAAAAGTCACACAATGAAAAGTTCCTAACACTAGGCAAGGAAACACATGTCCACATCCCATTGGAAAGGCTTGCTCGTGTAAATGTTTCTCTAAATTGCTCCTTGAGAACAGACACCATCAGCAGGCACACGGGGAATCACGCTGTTGAGGAGAATATGTTTGATTACAACATCACAGAAATAAAGCTATAAAATGACAACAAATACAGAAATTAAATTAGAAAAAAGTAGAAGAAATGAGTTGTTAATATTTCTAAAAAGGCATAAGAAGACAGTATCCACCAAAGATAGTAAAAAATGACTTTTAAAATTCACTTAATATCCATAGCACTTAAAAATGAACCTGGGTCAAAAGAGACCATACATGAAAATTAAAGTTTCACAAGCCATTTTGATGAAACACTTGAAGTTCCAGTCTGCTTCATTTGTCAGGCAGGATCAACACCGCCCCCATAATAATGATATTTCAGATTCATGGAAACAATATGGGGCTGGTGATATAGCTCAGTGGTAGAGTGCATTCCTGGTATATGTGAAGTCTTGGGTTCCATCCCCAGCACTGCCAAAAAAAAAAAAAAAAAAAAAAGGGGAAG
>PVJA010046142.1:0-15272 GCA_004027025.1 Myocastor coypus | reverse complement strand
ATTAAATTAAAAAAAAAAAAAAAAAAAAAAAAACACTACTAGGAATGGAATAACTAGTTTCCTGGTTTAATTTATTTATTTTTATCTTTTTGAGACAAGGTCTCACTGTGCAGTTCAGGCTGGTCTTGAGCTCACTTTTGTGGCCCAGGCTGGTCTCAAACTCGCACTGATCCTCCTGCCTCAGCCTCCCAAGTGCTGGGACTACAGGCATGCACCACGACGCCTGACTAGTTCCCTGGTTTAAAAGAGTTGAATCTGTATTAGTTCTGCTCTGAAGAATAGAGTACCAGTGATATTGATGATTTTCCTTGTTTAACTAGATTCCCTAGTCTATATCTTTCCTCTAACTTCCCAGATTTGTATTCCTTTTTGGGGAGCTGAGTTAGTGATTTTAAAAGAGCAGATATATATAGTCCCACCTATCCCTATGGATAGCTTCTTGTATTTGTGTCATCCTGTCCTGAGAACTGAAACCACCTTAAAAATAAAATGAAAACATTGAAAAAAATTTAATTCAAATATAGGGCTGGGGACATAGCTCAGTAGAATAAGTGCTTTCCCAGCAAGTACAAGGTCCTGAGTTCAATCCCCAGTACCACAATAAATAAGTAAATAAATAAATAAGCAAGCAAGCAAATAAACAGTAAGGAATTCAAATGACAAATACAAACCATTACTTCCAGTATTAGAAATTAACAAAAGCTGGCCATGATGATATACATGTTTAATTCTAGCAACTCAGGAGGCTAAGCTAATAGAATCAAAAGTTCAAGGCCACCACTCAGGAGAGTGAGACAGGAGTTCAAGCCCCACCTAGACTACATTGTAAGTTCAAGGCCAGCCTGGACAACTTAGCAAAACCTATCTCAAAAATAAAAAGGACTGGGGATGTAGATCAGTGTCAGAATACCCTGAGTCCAATCCTCAGTACCGTCCCCCACCCCATACACTAAAAAACCTGGGAGGGAGAGTTATTTCTTTATTACCACTATGGTTAGCAATAAAATTGATCATCAAGATGGAAGAGCACACTAAAGATGGATGTGCAAAATAAGTCACAGCTCACTTAGAATGGTGTTGATTCCAGGAAAAAGCCTGCCCCAGACTCACCTACATAAGTGCCACCTGATGGAATCTAAGCATGATAGTACACTAAATCTGGAGAAAATCCAGGAAAAAATATGAAAAATACATATTGCCTATCTATGTGTATGTATCGGTTTTGTTTACCTTGTTGCAGTGAATTCTTGGTCTGAATTGTGGAAGGCAAAGATTTATTACCATCTCTGTGGCTCAAAGGATAGCTTCCGAGCATCAGAAAAAACCTTAAACAAACAAACCAGCTTGGTATTAGACAAGTTAAAATTCAATTCTAAACTTTTAGGAGCTGATTCCTAGGAGAAAATAATTAAGCACAATAATAACAAAAATGTGAAAACCTACACATACACTTACAGTCTATATTTGCTTTGTATCTTAAACGTGATGCTGAGAAAAAGACTGGCCACTGAAGATGGCCAGCACTGACGATTTCTAGCATAGGCTCCACAGGATGGCTACGCTTCCAGTCCTCTGGCTGATAGCTATGCTGAAGACCACGTGGAGGTGTGCCTGTCAGCTCTGCAGGGGTTTCCCACAGGAAAGGGACAGCCACAAGCAGCTGTGCTCAGGAACAGAACAGAGGGCTTAGAATCAAAGGGTCACACAAAACAATGACAGTGGTGCATAGCATCTTTGTCATTTAACAATGATCAATGCAATTACATTTTCTTCTTAAAACAAACAATTAGAAGAGTTAAAAACATCAGTATTGAGATGTCTATAGCCGGGTGTGGGGCGCACGCCTGTAATCCCAGCTCTCCAGAGGCTGAGGCAGGAGGATTGGTGCGAGTTCGAGACCAGCCTGGGCTACAAAAGTGAGCTCAAGGCCAGTCTCAACTGCATAGTGAGACCCTGTCTCAAAAAGACAAAAAAAAAAGAGATGTCTTTTGGGGGTTTTACTGAAGTTTATTGACTCTACAGGGTAATTCAAGAAGCCAGTATGGTACCTTTATGAAGGTACCTTTATGAAGTTCATGAGTACAATACTTCTGTTCACTTATTCAGGTTATACTAGATTCCTTCTTGATAAATTCACAAATACTTAAAATAACAATATAATCATAAATGGCAGCTGATGTATCCTGAATGCTATGTATCAGGTCTTAAATATGTAATATGTATCGTTCATTTCATTACAACAACCCTAAGCAGGCACTAGTATCCTTATGTAGCAGGTAAAAAAAAAAAAAAAAACTGAGGCTCAAAGAGATGTCAGCATAAGACTCACACTCCAAGCTTCCTGTAAACACTTGGATTCCTATCTATAGGGACACCATTTGCTTTGAAGGACTTACCAGAAAGTTATGTAGCTTAAAATTAGATATTCTACAAATACCTTACAACTTTGTTCTATTACTTTAGATCTAAATTTGACAGTGTTCACTTAAAAAAAAATCATTCTTCCAAACTTAAAGTTAACATGGCTGTGCTCTACTATGTAGAAATATGGCAACCTTGACTTCCTTTTCCAACATGTACTAGATGAGGCCTCCAATTGTTTTCTAAGAAAATTCTTAATGAGTGCTGCCCACTTTCCTCTTCCTACATGAATACAGCTAAGTGGGCTAGTCAAGCGTCTCGCCTCATGAGTACGCAACTCTATTAGTTAACTATTAATGCACATAGGCCTATACCTAGCAGACCACCTGCTCTCCACTGCACTTACCAACATGTGACTTCAGGAAATAATCACAGAGGTTATGTTGATCATCCATTGTAGGTTTTCTTCAGGGCCAGCCTAAATGGCACCACTTGGCTCCTGTCTGACTGCAGCTTATATCCCTCACCATCACCTGGCAGGGTTCTTGGCACTTTGGATCCTCAGCTGTAGCAAAAACAAATGTAAACATTAAAAAAAAAAAAAAAAAAAAAAAAAAAAACTCATGTGTACAGATGTAGCCAAGCTGGAGAGTGCCTAGCAGGCCCGAGGAGTTGAGTTTGATTTTCAGCACTGCAAATAAATAATTTTTTAAAATAAAATAAAAAGTAAAAATAAAAATTTAGTGGTTAAGCTGGCATTGGTTGTGGTGTGTGCCCATAATCCCAGAAATTAGGAGGCTGAAGCAAGAAGATCGCCACGATTCTGAGACCAGCCTAGGCTATATGGTTAAGGTCAAGATCAGCCTGAGCTATGTAGCTGAGACTGTCTCAAAACACAAAAACAAGTCTAGTGGCCAGTCTGTAAAAACTCAGGAAACCAGGGTTGGAGGGCACGTCAGCTGAGAGCCATATTTTAGGTCTCTAAAACACATCCCTTCTACAGCTGACCCTCAGAGCAAGACAGTGCAAGTGCATCCTGGACACTATCTTCATGCTCTTCATCATACTACAAATGCTTTTTGCCAAACAACTCCCTGGCACCTTATCTAAGACACAGCTCTGGAAGGTTGGATGCTTTTTTGTTAGGTTGAAGTGATCATTCTCTTACAAGATTCATGAGAAAAATTTATCTTGAGTCTCCAGATTATAATAACTGCTTCTCTCATGCAACTCAATAAAAACCTGTGCCATATCCTTCAAATTTCTTTGCCTAAAATCTTTTTAAATATACATATATTTTTATGTGATAGAGTATATTAATTATCTCAAAAATCCTTTTGGAATAGGATGGGGTATAAATCAGTAATAAACCATCTGCCAGGTATACTGGCACATGTCTATAACCCCAGCACTAAGAACGTTGACGTAGAAGAACTGCTCTGAGTTCAAGGCCAGCCTGAACTACATAGCAAGACCCTGCTTCAAAAAAACCAAACTCCTATTCGTGGACATTAGGTGTTCAGCAACCTTTACTATTATAGTATTAACATCTCTAGTAGATATTTGTTTTTATTTTTCTTTTTAGATTTTTTTTTGGGGGGGGTCTCTAACCTCTTTTTTTTTTTTTCTTGTTTCAGAACTTTTGTTTGCTTGTTTATTTATTTATTTTTATGAACGGCTCAGCCTGCCCTGAGGGCAGGGCTGGCACAGCATGTGGTGCCGGGGATTGAACCACGGTCCCTGCCGCCACCTGAGCCTTCCTAAGCAGGCACTTTAGACCACTGAACCATCCTGCCAGGCCCCTAACCTCTTTTTTAAAAAGAGATTCCGTGTCTTATTAAAATTTCTACTACTGATTTTTTTTTTTTGTCTTTTTGAGACAGGGTCTCGCTATGCAATTCTGGCTGGCCTTGAGCTCACTTTTGTAGCCCAGCCTGGTCTCAAACTCACACTAATCCTCCTGCCTCAGCCTCCGGAGAGCTGGGATTACAGGCGTGTGCCACCACACCCAGCTGTCTTTTTTTTTTTTTTTTTTTTTTTTTAACAGATTCATTCCCTTTTCACAGTTATCTGCTGTACCCTTCAGATTTCATTTATTCTTTTAGGTTCTTATAATAGGGAGACAATATGATATAGCAATAAATATAAATATATACCCTCTTTAATGTCTTAGCTATTATTGTACACTGTAGGGTATAGAAGACCCTCCCTAGCGTGGCTTGTTTCCTGGATGGTATAAAGGGACATGAGACAGGTCACATCTGCTTCTGTCCTTCAGAGGGGCTCCAGTCTTTACCTTCAGCTTGGACACTGTCTCTTGGCTTTCATCGTAGCCTCTTCAGCTTCCAACAGGCTCTTTGGCTGGCAGCATGGATCCTTCAGCCTTCCAGCATAAAATCTTCAGCCCTCTGGCACAGACTCTTGAGCATTCCATTTTAGACGTTTCACCCTTCCATCACAGGCCAATCAGCCTCATGGTACAGACTTGCACTGGTCACTGAAGGACCGAATCCTTCAGTCTCCAGTGTATATACCTTCTGTGGGCTTGTTCATGAAACTTGTAATTTGTTGTATCTTTGTACATTTTGTGCTTTATATGTTTCTCTAGTAAAACATTAATGGATACAGCAACCCTTATTTCTCTTTTTTTAATTTTTTGGTACCAGGGATTGAACTCAGGTCATTGTGCTTACCAGGCACTTATGCCACTGAGCTATCTCCCCAGTAGTAAGCCTTATTTCTTTCTTTCTTTTTTTTTTTTTTTCTTTTTTGGTACTGAGAATCAAACTCTGGGCCTTGTGCTTGCTAAGCAAGCACTGCACCACTGAGCTACATTCCCAGCCCAGTAACACTTGTTTCTAATTCTTTCTTTAAATTTTATGTATTTGGTACAGGGTCTCACTATTCAGGTTAGACTCATTGTGATCCTCCTGTTTCAGCCTCTCCAGTGCTGGGATTACAGGAATGCACCACCATGCCCAGTCTTGGTAGCTGGAAGGGCAGGCAGTACCCAGGTCCTTGTGCTTGCCTAGGCAGGCGCTTAGACCACTGAGTTATCTCTGTAATCTTTTCATTTACTGAATTAATTGGACTTCTAGAACTACATAAAATAAGAGCTGTCATCCTTGTTTGCTACCCAGTAAAACCTATCCTGGAAATTAAATGATCTAGGGGCCAGGAAGATAGCTCAGTGGCACAAGTGCCTGCCTGGCAAGTGCAAGGTCATGAGTTTGAACCCTAGTCCCACCAAAAGAAAAAAAAAAGATCTAAAATTAGAAAAATATCTCAGTCTGGCAAATGAAATAAATAAGAAAACAATATACAGGGAAAAATTAATTCATACTGTTTGACTTTCAAATACTAAGAGAAATTTTTTTTTAATTTATGTAGGTACAAGGTCTCACTGCATATCTTAGACTTGCGGTGATCTTCCTGTTTCAGCTTTTCTAGCACTGGGATTATAGGCATGAACCACCATGCCATTTTTTGGTGGCAAGCACATGCCCAGGCACAGCAGGTGGTACTGAGGATCAAATCTGGGTCCTTGTGCTTGCCAGACAGGTACTTAGAACTATTTCTCCAGCCCCATTATATGAATTTGAATGCTTTATTAACATAGAATGCATAATCTAACAATTAATCTAACAACAGGCATTACATTGATAGAGATAAAAATGAAATGGTCAGATAGTGACACTATTATACTGCAGTGATGGATATATGACATTATACATTTGGCAAAACCCAAAGAATTATACAACACAGAGAATGAATCTTTATAATGTAAACTGTGGACTGTAGTTAATAATAATGTATCTATATTATATTATATTATATTACATTACATTACATTATCTAACCAATTTTAACATTTACTACATCAATGCAAAAATGCTAATAACAGGAAACTGTACAGGAGGCACTACTCAGTTTTTCCATAAACCAAAAACTGCTCTTAAATACTAGGTCTAAGCAGGACATGGTGGTAATCCCAACTCTAAGAGGCTAAGGTTGGGCAACTTAGTGATTCAGTGACTTCTATCTCAAAATAAAAAAATAAAACAGACTGGGATACAGCTCAGTATAAACATCCCAAGTTCAATCTCCAGTAAGTGGGGATGGGGTGGGGTAAAAGAGTTGACTAAAGGGGCCAGGGAGATAGCTCTGTGGCACAAGTGCCTGCCTGGCAAGTGCAAGGTCGTGAGTTTGAACCCTAGTCCCACAAAAAAAAAAAAAAAAAAAGAGTTGACTAAAAACAACTCAAGACTGGAGATAAAAAAATTTTTTTAAAGAGACTAGAGATCAAATTGAAATATTCAGAATAGCAAGTTATAGTGCCATTACAAGTCAAGAATGACAGGCCCTTTAAAAAAAAATCTTAGGGGCTGGGGAGATAGCTCCGAGGCACAAGTGCCTGCTGGGCAAGTGCAAGGTTGTGAGTTCGAACCCTGGTCCCACCAAAAAAAAAAAAATCTTATGGGGCTGGGGAGATACCTCCATGGCACAAGTGCCTGCCTGGCAAGTGCAAGGTCATAAGATTGAACCCTAGTCCTGCAAGAAAAAAAAAAATCTTACACATGATAGCATCTATTTCTTTGGGATGTAAGATGAGTAGGAACCTGTAGGATCTTCTTGTCTGAATCTTTAATTGCTATGATATTCTTAAACTTCTGGTCCCAACAACCTCATCTTTTAAGAACCTCTAGACTTAATGCCTAACCCAGGGATTAGGGCCCTCTGCATGCCGAAAGACAAAATTCTTGGCCTAGGATGACTGCTGGTCTTAAACTCACTGACTCAAGTGATCCTCCCAATAGCTGGAACTACTGGTATACCACAGCACTCTGCTTGAATATCACCTAATTAGAGATAGGAAAAGGAGATGGGAAGGTCTTAAACAGACATGCTGACAAGTGCCTGCCTGGCAAGTGCAAGGTCCTGAGTTTAATTCCCGGTTCTGCAAAAAAAAAAAAAAAAAAAAGAGAATAACCAAAATGGTCATGCCAAAGGGCTTAGATTACTTCCCCTGGGGGGCTACAGTGTGCAGTGGTCTCATACTGCAAGTCTGACAACTGAGACTTTCAATTACTGAGCCATAACCACTAATTTTTTTAATTAAGTAGGAAAGAAAGGAAATACACCATATGTGAGTGCAATGCACTGTTTTATGAAATTTTGTTATATACATACATACATGCATACTAGTTAACATTTTAAGTTTTTTGTTTTTTTGTATGTGGGACAACAGGTGCACATTACCACGCCCACACTCCATCAGTAGCTCAGTGTGCCCAGGGGTGGGGCTGGTATGGCATGCAGAGGTAGGGATCAAACCCTGGCTCTTGTGCTTAACTAATCCAGCATTTAATCTGTTGAACTATACCACTGGCCCTACATTAACACTTTGATGAAAGAGGAATTTCTTATTAAGGACTACAGCAAAAAGAATTTTTAAAAATAGGCGACAGGGAGCTGGGGAGATGGCTCCGAGGCACAAGTGCCTGCTGGGCAAGTGCAAGGTCGTGAGTTTGAACCCCAGTCCCACAAAAAAAATAAAAATAAAAATAAAAATAAAAATAGGCGACAGTCACTGGTCAGAGGGAGTCAAAAAAAAACCTAGTTTATCAATGAGATAAATGGCACTAATAAAAAGGCTTCCATTAACCTTCTAGATGACAAAAAGCAATTCTTCGTCACTTAAAACAATTCACCCTTCAAAGGGTCTCCCCTTCTCTGACTGACATGTCCACTGTCTTTTCTGTACTCCAGGAGGGTCTATCACTGCAAACGGGCTCCTGAAGACATCAAAGATGAATACCAAGGTACAAATTACTTAGAAATAAGCTGGTAATCTGTTTTTCCCTTGACATTTCTCCCTTTAGGTTTTTGAGGAAAAAAAATTTTTTTTTTTTCTTGCGGGACTAGGGATTGAACTCAGGTCCCTGTGCTTGCCAGGCAAGTGCTTATTCTACTGAACCATTTCCCTGGCCCGGAAAAAATATTCTTTAGAAACAGCAAAGAAGCTGGGCGTGGTGGCGCACGCCTGTAATCCCAGCACTCGGGAGGCTGAGGCAGGAGGATCAGTGCGAGTTCGAGACCAACCTGGGCTACAAAAGTGAGCTCAAGGCCAGCCTCAACTGCACAGTGAGACCCTGACTCAAAAAGACAAAAAAAAAAAAAAAGAAAGAAACAGCAAAGAGAGGGGCCTGGTGGGATGGCTCAGTGGTCTAAAGCGCCTGCTTGGGAAAGCTTGGGCAGCTTCAGGGACTGCGGTTCATTCTCCGGCACCACATACTGTGCCAGCCCTGCCCCTCGGGGCAGGCTGAGCCGGCCGTAAGAATGAGTGAATAGGGGGCTGGGGAGATAGCTCCGTGGCACAAGTGCCTGCCTGGCAAGTGCAAGGTCGTGAGTACAAATAAAGGTTCTGAAACAAGATAAATAAATAAATAAATAAATAAATAAATAAATAAAAGAAACAGCAAAGAGAAAAATGAATTATGTATAATGTATTACTGAGCAACAAGGATTCCAAAGATGCTTCCTAGTTTGTTGGGGTTTTTTGTCTTTTTTGAGACAGGGTCTCACTATGCAGTTCAGGCTGGCCTTGAGCTCACTTTTATAGCTCAGGCTGGTCTTGAACTCCCATTAATACTCCTGCCTCAGCCTCCCAAGTGCTGGGATTATAGGCTATTTTAAAAATATTTAATTAAACCTTTTAAGATAATTATGGGCCCATATACAATTATTGGAAATAACATACGACATCTCATGTACTCTTTACCCAGTTTTTGGTTTTTGTTTCATGCATTTGGTACAAGGCCTTGCTATGCAGCTCAGACTTGTAGTGCTCTTCCTGTTTTCAGCCTCTCCAGCTCTGGGATTATAGGCATGTATGGCATGTAGCGCTAGGAATCAAACCCCGGTCCCTGTGCTTGCCTAAGCAGGTGCTTATTCCACTGAACTATCTCACCAACCCTCTTTACCCAGTTTTACCCAGTGATGATTATTGCTATCATACAACATCATAACTAGGAATTGACAATAATACCAATTCACTGATTGGTCAGAGGCAGCCAAAGACTGTAACAACAATCTGCTGAATATTGCGAGCCGCAGGAAGCTAGGAAATCTATCAAGAGTGTGTAGGTGGTACTGGGCTTCCCTGCCTGGAGCAGAAAGCTATCACAGTATGGGAAGTATGGGAAAAACATTCTGGGAGAAAAATATCCCGTAAGAAAAACATCTGGTCGGGTTCAGGTCAGCTGATTGCTTACTGGGTAACCTTGTATTATGGGATGTAAACCTTATAAAGGTATAAAGGATCCTTTGTGTGTGCATTGAATCAGTCTCACCCATCAGGCTGACTGGCAACCACCTAGCCCAACTTTCTTTCTTGTCCTTTTTTCTGATTCCTAATGCCGTGCCTCCCTGGAGTTGAACCAGTTCGCAGTAAGATCGACAGATCCCTACAGCTGAAGTACTGGGGATTGAGGTGGGGGGCATTGGGTTCCATATCCATCCCTTTTTAACATTATTGAGATAAGGTCTAAGTTTTCCAGGCAAGTCTTGAATTTGTGATCTTCCTGGCTCAGCTTCCTACACAGCTTCAACTATAGGCATGGGTCACCACACCCTGAAATCCACTGACCTTACTCAGATTTCATCAGTCTTACGTGCATTAATTTGTGCGTCTATTTAGTTCTAAGCAATTTTATTCTATGCAGATTTGTGGAATCAATATCATGACCAAAATGGTTCAAGTATTGCTCCTACTGTATTACCCCACTTGTTCATAAGTACAGAAACTCTTTCAATTAGAAAGTTATTTTTTGAAGTTTTAAGGATCAAATCCAGGGGCCTGGCGGGATGGTTCAGTGGTCTAAAGCGCCTGCTTGGGAAAGCCTGGGCGGCTTCAGGGACCGCAGTTCAATCCCCGGCACCACATGCTGTGCCAGCCCTGCCCTCAGGGCGGGCTGAGCCAGCCATGAAAATGACTGAATAAACAAATAAAGGTTCTGAAACAAGAAAAAATAAATATAATAAAAAATTCTTTTGTAAATTCCCTCTGCCCTCATCGCAAGTCCACCTCTGAATCCACTGTGGTGCGCATTCCCGTGCAGTGCTCGGCCAGAACAGGATTCTTGGGAAATTTTTCTCTACAGTATTTTTAAATTTAGGATTCCAGTAATTAGGAATTATACGGAAATATAATTACAGAGTCTTTATTGTTGTTGATTTTCTGTGGGGTTTGAAGAGGTTTTTGTTTTCATTTGTTTGTTTGTTTTGTGTTTTAGGTCAGGGGCTACAGGGTCTCACCATGTAGACTGGACTCATAATGCTTGCCTGTGTTCAGCCTACCAGGAGCTGGGATTACTGGCCCGCACCACCATGCCCAGTCTGAGTTTTGGTTTTATTTTCTTTTTTTAGAAAAAACAACTAAAACCCACAGCAGTTTGGGTTGCTTTTGGTACATATGGAGAAAAAAATTACCAGAAAGTTAAAAGTCATTGCAATGAAAACAATAAAAATCACAATTTGATGAAAGAAAAAAAAAATTCTTAAAAAAAAGGATCAAATCCAGGGCCTCTCAAAAGGTAGGCAAGCATTCCACTACTAAGCTCACCTCATGAGTCCTATCTTCATCCAGATTTAAGCCCCTTATGACTCCAGTCAAGCACACTGATCACACAGTATGAAACAAACTTAAGTGACACATTTATTCTTATTGCTCATGTCACTTAAATGCTCATGTCACTTAAATGCAAATGACTACTGGTATGTAGGAAAATACAAAGTGTAAGTAAAAAGAACATAAAAGAATGGCTAGCAGTATAGCTCAGCAGGCTGAGCACTTGCTTGGGGAAGTGCAGGGGCTAGGGTTTGGTTCCTGGCCCTGCCTGCCTCTGGAGCACACTTAACCATCAATAGAGTCCAGGCCCGGTGGCACGAGCCTGTAATCCCAGCACTTGGGAGGTAGAAGCAGGAGGATGACTGTGAGTCAGTAGTGAGACTCTGTACAAAAAAAAAAAGAACATAAAAGACAGAGGAGTTGTGTCACTTACATCCTCTCCACTCAACCATAAACCAAACACCACCCTAATGATTATTTAGGCTTACACTCAAGAAGCCATACAGATTAATAATATCAGAAAGTGGGAGATAGGGGCTGGGGAGATGGCTCCATGGCACAAGTGCTTATGAGTTCAAACCCTGGTCTTGCCAAGAAAGTGGGAGATATCTTGAATCAATGGGATCTGACCCTTCCTATCTTTTCCCTTCACATTTGAGTTTTCCTCTTCCTCTTCTTTTTCTCTGTGTGTCTTCATCCTGTTACCATCCATGATCTTCAAAAAATGCAGCTACTTACTATAAACTATAAGATGTCTGTTTGCCAATTCTTTCTTTGCTGCATACAAGAACCTGGACTATTTTTGGCCCACTCAACTGTAGCATCAGGACAGTACCAGGGAGGGCTGAGCATCCCAAAATATGTATAACCTGAGGCAACCAGACTATCCTCTTCCCTGTATCTAGGCCCAGACACAAGTGCAAAGAAAAAGTCAAGAGGGACCCAGAAGGGGAACAAACAACTACATTGGCCACAGTTGAAGGCCTCTCAGAACACAGACTTGCTGTGCTAAAATGGAGATAAGCTCTGAGCAAACTGACCAGCTGGTCACCTTGTCCAAAAGAGTGCTGTCTGTGCTCCCTTGTGGTTTGAAGCAACTAAACAAATCTTTTGTGGTTGCTGCTGAGATTCAAAACCTGAGGGTGAGAAAGTGTGTGTGGAGGGGAGAGGGGGTAATTTGGAAGAGAGTAAGGTGATCATGACACTCTGTGAATACCTGAGCACTCATATTCATCTTTCTTCAGCCAACAAAAAAGCTGCCATAGCTAGCTTACACAGTGTGATTGAGTCTTACAAAAATGTAACAGAAAGTAATTCTGGCACATACATATATTTTAAAGACGAGGCTCAAAAAGGTTACAGACAGAAAAAAGAACGTATTATCTGTCAAAGAAGAGAAAAGCATTTAACCTCAGAGTGGGTGGAATACCAATGCAAGGAGCAATTTTATAAATTGGGCACTTCAGCTTTTAAAGACACATAATACTTCTTATAATTTCTAAATTGAGTTACCTGTCCATCTATAAAAAAAACCCTGACTTATGTGCATTTTTGTTGGAGCTGATTAAAATGAAAGACAGATGTTCCACCCTGTTCCACACAAAATTTGGGTGTGGGCCAAAAAAAAAAAGAACCTTTAATTTTGCTGTATATAGCTGAGTCACCTTTTAAGCACTTAATAGGGGCCAGGAAGATAGCTCAGTGGAATAAGTGCTTGTCTGTCAAATACAAATACAAGGTCCTGAGTTCAATCCCTGGTACCACTGGAAAAAAGAACTTAGCATACTCAACATACTCTGGTAGGCACAAGTGGACACAGATTTGTTTTGTTTGTTTGTTTGTTTTTTCTTGTGGTGCTAGAAATCAATCCCAGAGCCTACACAGGCTAGGCAAGTGCTATATCACTAAGCAACATCCCCATCCCAAGAGCAGTTTTTACTCTGAAGAAATAATCAGGCCAGAACAATAGAATGAGACCTAGTGAAAGAAAGAAAGAAAGAAGAAAAAAGAATGAACAAATTTAGACATAGTGCCACATGTCTATAATTCCAGCATTTGGTGGGGCTGAAGCAGAAGGATCCAAAATCTGAGGCTATACTAGGAGATAGCTCAGCAGCATAAGTGCTTGCCTGGCAAGTGCAAGATCCTGAGTTTGACCCTGTGTCAAAAAAAAAAAAAAAAAAAAAGGAGGAGGAGGAGGAAAAGGAGAAAGAAGAGGAGGAAAGAAGGAAGAGGAGGAAGATAGAGGAGGACAAGGAGAAGGAAGAAGAGGAAGAAGAGAAAATAATAATAATTAGAGGCTAATCTGAACTACATAGTCAGACACTGGCTCAAAAAACAAAAAAAGGCATTGTTTGTGGTACACACATGTAATCCCAGCAGTCCAGAGGCTAAGACAAGAGCACTGCCATGAGGCCAGCCTAGGCAACCTAGTAAATTTAAGATCAATCTGAACTACAAAGACTTTGTCTAAAAAAATTAAAAAGAAAAAAAATAAATGAGAGAAACACAGGGATCAAAAACGAGACATTGTCAGGCATGGTGGCACATGTCTGTAATTCCAGCACTCAGGGGGCTGAGGCATACAGATTCCCCTGAGTTCAAGGCCAGACTGGACTACATGCGTGAGTTCAAAGCCAACCTGAAATACATAGTAAGACATGGGACAGATGGTGTTCTGGCTTGTGTTTAGATACCCCAACGCTTTATAGCGTCATAGGTAGGGCTTTTTTATGAGACAGGGCCTCATTGTGTAGTTCATGATAGCCTTGAACTCAGTGATCCTCGTCTCAGTCTCCCAAATGCTAGGATTATAGGAATGTGCCACCATGCTCAGCCTTTTTTTTTTTTTGGTGGCTAGATCTAGAGTGTGTAGCAATGAAACTGATTCATGTGTAAGCCTAAACTGAAATGCAATAGGATTAAGGGTATGAGTGTGACCTCCTTTAAGTAGTCTGGATAAAAAGGGCTTTAAAAAAAATGCTGTTAAGGTCTTTTGTTGCTTTGTGACCTTTTGCCCCCATGAACTCTCATGATGCCTGTCTGCTGCCACCACTCTGCCTTCAAGCCAATTATAGACTGAAACCTCTACAAACTAAGCTAAATAAAACTTTCTTCCTTTAACTCTTGATGTCAGATATTTTATCTTAGCTACAGGAAAGTAAGACAGAATTTGGTGCCAGAAGTAGGGTCACTGCCATGAGATTTAAGAGCCTTTGGACCTGACTCGTCCGAAGAGATTGGGAAGGCTGCGAGATGCTGGCTTGGAACACCTTAGGCTGTACTTGACAGAAGATTCTGATCAGAACTGAGACCACCAGAATGCTTTAGCTGGGCAAGGTGGTTCACACCTTGTAATCCCAACACTGGGGAGGCTGACGTAGGATGACCACTGTGAGTTCAACATCATACTGAGAGCCAGTCTAAAAATAATAATAATTAAAAAAAAAAAAAGACCAGAATGCTGACAGAAATGATGCTACTAACACTAAGTTTAGGAAGTTTTTGCTGGGAAAAACCACACTGGCTGTTGGACTCCAGATGATGTGTTATGCCTTGGCAGGAAGTTCCTCTCCTTTTTGCTTATGCCCAGACTTCACCTGAGAGGTGAGATTAAGGGCAACAGATAAATTAATCTGGAAGAAATTTCAAGGCACTCTAATGTTCAGGTGGTAGTGTGGCTACTGTTGGGGACTTCTAGCCAGATTTATGTAAGAATAAAGAACACAGCATGAAAAAAAAAAAAAAAAAAAAAAAAAAAAAAAAAAAAAAAAAAAAAAAAAAAAAAAAAAAAAAAAAAAAAAAAAAAAAAAAAGAACAAAGAGAGAAAACCGACTTAAAATTTTTGCAAAAAGACAGCTCCAATAAAATTGTGGCCTGCAACAATGGAACAAAGGAGAAATTGACCACTGAAAAGATTAGAAAGAAAAAGCCAAATACTTCACAGGAAGTCAACATAAAAAATGGCTAGAGATCATCACAAGAAAGATCAGGACTACCCTTTGGAGCCTGAATATTGAAAAAGCAAAAGACTGTTTTGAGAAGAGAGCCCTAGGCACCATATTCCAGAACGGCAGTGGCTCGGGGAAGTTGTTCCACAGATTTATTAGTTCACAGGCACTGGATCCCTATGGTCAAGGGAAGCCTGGCTACTGCTCCAGCTGGCAGCAGACCCCAGACTCATCCACATGGTGCTGATTTTAGGTGCATGCAGAATACAAGAGTTGCCTTCAGGAAGGCTTCCATCCAGATTTCAGAAGGCCTGGGAAGCCTGGCAGCGTAC
>PVJA010046141.1:0-15283 GCA_004027025.1 Myocastor coypus | reverse complement strand
AAAAAAAAAAAAAAAAAAAAAAAAAAAAAAAAAAAAAAAATTCAGCCTAATACCTGACATAGACTACATACCTCATTCATTTTAGTGATTATTGCTATCCTATATGAAATATTGTCTGTAATATTTGACCAAGCATGTTTAGAACCTACATATGGTATGATTTCCAATGTGAGGATTAAGTACAAAATACTAGGATTTTTATTCTGATTTTGTTATTGTTCTGTTGCTGCTGCTGTTTGGCAGTGCTGGGAATTGAACCTAGGGCTTCACACACGCTAAGCAAGTATTCCACCTTGGAGCTGGACCTCCAACCCCTGGACTTTATTTGATTCCTCTATTGGCTATGTGACTATGAGTTTCAGAGCTTTAATATCTTCATCTGTAAAGTGGAGGACTTCAATGAATTTCTCTCTCCAAATGTCTCTATATGCTCAGCATTGAATTACTGCTATTCTCCACAACTACGCTCTACTTTACCAAAAGAGAATTTTTATTTTTCTCTCTTTAACTCTCATCTCAATAACTTTCCCCCAGGGCTGGGGAGATAGCTCCATGGCACAAGTGCCTGCCTGGCAAGTGCAAGGTCATGAGTTCAAACCCCGGTTGTGCAAACGAACAAACAAAGGTCAATAACTTACCGTTTCAGTAATAGGCGTTGCTATTAACAAAACTTTTTAAATGACTCCTAAGACTTACCTGTTTTCCTGACTCACACAAATCCAATATCAAGTCCTCTTGGCAACTACCCATAACCTGAACTCAGAAACTTTCTCACCACAATGAGTTCAAACTTGGTAGATCTAGACCCAGTTTGAAGTCATTGATGTACATTCTGAAGCCCACTAGAAGGTGAACTTTGTATATTACTGGGACTCAGATGAGTCTTTAAAAGTGCTACACTATGCATTTCCATGAAAAATGTTAAGAACTTGGAAAGAATGATTACTTAATTATTGTGAAATATTGAATCCATTATGTAATCATATGTTGAGGAAAAGTATTGAAAATATATTGAAGTATTCAAATATAGATGGATGCAGGAAACTGTTTCTCCATGAAAATGCACATTTTAAAGTAAAATGTATTTTTGTGACACTTAAATTTTTTTTTTTTCTCACCACAGCATCTTCTAGACTAAGTCACTATCATGCCTAACGGGGATTGCGGCCATAGCTTCCTTCTGTTAAGTTATACCTGTCTTATCACTTTCTTCATCACTCAGGCACAATACTTGGCACCAATAATGTGAAGTAGGAGAGATTTATTTTGGTTCATGGTTTCAGAACATTAAGTGCATGTTAATTAAGATGGAGTAGAGAAAACAGGACATGATGACCAGGAAGCAGAGAGAGAGGGGAGGAGTTAGAGAGTGAGCCACGGCTTTCCGAGGGAAATGCCCATTGACTCCCCTAACCTAACAGCAAGTCAGCTCCCACCTACATATTCCAGTCACCTTCTGCACACCCCACCTCTGAGCACAGGAGACTTTGACATGACTTCCCAGATGCAAGCCTCCACAATACCTTTTATAATTATGAAATATCCCCCTATCTCTAATAATCCATCCTGCCTTACAAGTCTGCTTTGTCTGGTGTTAATAAAGTTATAGTAGCTTTCCTCTGGTTAGTGTTTTCAGATATAGTGGGTCCGCTTATTCTCAGCTTCACCTTCGATGGTCTCAGGTACCTGTAGTCAACCATGCTCAGAAAATATAAAATCAAAAATTCTAAAAATAAATAATCAACAAGTTTTAAATTGCATTTCATTTCAAGCAAGGTGATGAAATCTCACATCAGCCTGTTCCACCTCCTCGGGGACACAGATCCTCTCTTGTCCATTGTATCCACGCTGTACGTGCTATCTACCCATTAGTGGCTTTGTTGTTGATTCTGTTACCAGACCATCTCTTGTGAAATCATGGTACTTATATTGAAGAACTGTTGTTTCAGTCAATGCTGGCCCTAAAGCACAAGAATAGCAATGCTGGTGAGTAAGACATGGCCACTGTAAAGTGTTTCCTTTAATTGAAAACATACTTCCTACTACAATAAGGGAAAAAGAATACACTACAGCTGCTAAGTTCTATAATAAGAAATTGAAAGGAAGAAAAAATTTCATGCTAGATTTGTTCTCACATCTCAAATTGTGAAAGTTATAGACACAGGCATGATTTATGCCTGGTTAAAATGAAGAAGTCATTAAACTATAAAATTCAGCACTATCCACAGTTTCAGGCCTATAGTAGATACACTAAGATATGCCCACAGAGAAGGAAGGGCCTCATATCTCTCCAGTCTGCCACTTTTAACCTTCTTTTGTCCTTCTATATTTGTAACTTTTATTTTATGCAAGCAGTATTTATGTGGAGTTTGTGTTTTCATCCAGCTTTACAGTTTTAATCTTTTACATGAAGTACTTTGTTTTAGATGATTTACTGGTAATACAATTGCCAATATGGCAGGTTTGCTTTGTATTTTACTATTATTTCATATTTTCTTATTTTTCTTTTACTTTTAGATTCTTTAAATAAATTTTTCATCTTTTCTTATTAATTTATTATATTTGTGTTGTTCTATAGATTACTTAGATTGTATCATATAGACATGAATTATCACATTCTAATAGAAATTATTATTTTTTCAGTTTTCAATACTCTCAAAGCTTAGAAAAATGTTTAGTTCTATATAGTTTTTTCTTATTTTTACATTTCTTACTGGGCATGTTACTTATACAATTTGGGGCTCCAAAAGACATTATTATTATTATATTATCATTAATTGTTAATTTTTGTAGCTTTTTAAAAATAATCTTGCCATGTAGTTTATTTTTTTAAATGAGGTGTTTTTTTGTTGTTATTGTTTTTTGTTTTTCTTGTTTCACAACTTTTGTTTGTTTGTTTATTTATTTTTATGGCCGGCTCAGCCTGCCCTGAGAGTAGGGCTGGCACAGCATGTGGTGCCTGGGATCGAACTGCGGACCCTGCAGCCGCCCAAGCTTTCCTAAGCAGGCACTTTAGACCACTGAGCCATCCTGCCGGGCCCCTTGCCATGTAGTTTAGACTGGCCTGGAATCCGCAGTAGCTCAAACTCATCTTGAGCTTCTGATTATTCTCCTGCCTCTCCCTCCCAGGTTCTGGGATTATAGGCCTACGCTACTCTGCCTGTCTTAATTCTGATTACTAATTACCCAAATTATTTTCTTTCTTATGTTTTTCATTCCTTCTTCACTTATACATGCTTCACTCTGAAGACTTCTCTTTACTTTTTCTTTTTTTTAATATCAGGCTCATGGTAAGAAATTATCTTCCTTTTTTCCTCTGTCTTTTTTTTTTTTTTTTTTCTTTTTATGGTCATGTTGATTGAAAGTAGGAGTGCTCTACCATTAATATAAATTCTCAACCATAGCCCTAGCCTTCAGCCCCAACAATCACTGAAGAACAGTAGCCATGGCCCTCTGCTATCCCAAGGCTGTGAGCCTCAACAAGGGCCACAAGGTAACTAAGAATGTGAGCAAACTGCGGCATCCCTGTGGACGCCTCACCAAACACACCAAGTTCATGCGGAACATGATCCAGGAGGTATGCGGCTTTGCCCCCTACGATCAGCCATGGTCTCCTAGGACAAATGTGCCCTCAAGTTCATCAAGAAAAGGGTAGGGACGCACATGTGAGCCAAGAGGAAGTGTGAGGAGCTGAGGAACATGCTGGCTGCCATGAGGAAGGCAGCTGCCAAGAAGGGCTGAGCCCCTCTGGATAGAGCTTTGCAGAAAAAAAAAAAAAAAAAAAAAAAAAGTCTCAGCCCTTTACAGTTTATTTGGCACAGGGTCTCACTAAGTTGTCCAAGCTGACCTCAAACTGTCAATATTCCTACCTCAGTCTACTGAGCAGCTAAGACATACACATGTATACCATAGCACCTGGCTACCCTTCTTTTGTTCTGCAGGTTTTTTTTTTTTTTTTTTTTTTTTTTTTTTTTTTTTTTTTTTTTTTTTTTTTTTTTTTTTTTTTTTTTTTTTTTTTTTTTTTTTTTTTTTTTTTTTTTTTTTTTTTTTTTTTTTTTTTTTTTTTTTTTTTTTGAGACAGGGTCTCACTATGCAGTTCAGACTGGCCTTGCGCTCACTTTTGTAGCCCAGGCTGGTCTTGAGCTCACACCGATCCTCCTGCCTTAGCCTCCCAAGTTCTGGGATTACAGGCGTGCGCCACCACACCCGGCCAGGGTTTTTTATTTTAAATAGAGAGAAAAAAATACAGAATTTCAAAGCAAGATCATAGGAAACCAACAATAGTTACTGTAAGACATTGTTGTCTTTAAAGTAGTTGCTCAGAAGATAAAATATTGCCATGCAAAACTGATCAAACAATATAGGCATTAAGTGTTCCTTTCAGTGAACTCATATAAATTAGTAGTACAATCATCTTAGCTATTTTGTTTATGCTCATAAGTGAGATAAACCAGATTCACGCATGTAAACATTGTATTGTCTCCCCAACATAAGAAACTGAAAGACTAAGATCCAAAAGGGACAATAGACATTGTACATTGGAAAGATAGCTCAGTGTCATAAGCACCTGCCTGGCAAGTGCAAGGTCCCAAGTTCAATCCCCTATACAAAAAAAAGAAAAGAAAAAGAAATATATTTTTTTCTTTATATATATATATATATATATATATATATATATATATATGTATGTATATATATATACATATGTATATATGTATATATTAGTTATACATATAATTTTTATTTGCCTGAAAATAGTTTAATTTCAACTTCATTTGTAACATATATTCTCACCAGGTTAATTTCTTCCAGCATGCCAAAGGTGACATATTGTCTTCTGCCTTTCGTGTTCCCAGCTAAGAAATCAGAGGTAGGTTTTAAGGACACTATTTGGGGAATGTAGCATTTGATGGTGATACTAACAACTTGTCCACCTACTGTTTTTCAGTTTTAATATGCATTAGTAACTGTTATTTTCATTGTATTAAACTCACTTGAATCTGTGGATTGATATCTTTCATCAATATAAGAAAATTGTTAGAATACCCTTAATTTATTTTCTCCTCTTAGGACTTTAGTTATATGTCCCTTTCAGCAAGCTTCACATTACTTTACCATTAATTTGTTTTATTGCTCTTGTTTTTTTATTTATATGTTCATTCTGTACTTCTGTTTGGGTCTTTTTACTGGCCTGTTTTTTTTTTTAATCGAAAAGAACAGTAACAGGGCCCGGTGGGATGGCTCAGTGGTCTAAAGCGCCTGCTTGGGAAGGCTTGGGCAGCTTCAGGGACCGCGGTTCGATCCCCGGCACCACATGCTGCACCAACCCTGCCCTAAGGGCAGGCTGAGCTGGCCATAAAAATAGATAAATAAACAAACAAAAGTTCTGAAGCAATAAAAAAAAAAAAAAGATCAACCCAGCCCTCATCCAAGTGTGCTGAAAAATTTTTTTGTAAGCATCCTCTCCTATGTAAGTCTTAATGTACTAAATAGAAATTTCACTCTTGTAGAGAATAAGAAACAAAAATCAAGGAACAATAAACAAAGCTTAGGGTGGGTTGTAATCTGTTACTTAGGGATTTTAGAAAACTAGGATTTAAAAGGTATAAGAGGGGCCCAGTGGGATGGCTCAGTGGTCTAAAGTGCCTGCTTGGGAAAACTTGGGTGGCTTCAGGGACCGTCGTTTGATCCCGGGCACGACAGGCTGTGCCAGCCCTGCCCTCGGGGCGGGCTGAGCCGGCCATAAAAATGAGTGAATAAACAAACAAAGGTTCTGAAACAAGAAAAAAATAAAATAAAATAAAATTTAAAAACTCTTAAAAAGGTATAAGAGGGGCTGGGGAGATAGCTCCAAGGCACAAGCGCCTGCTGGGCAAGTGCAAGGTTGTGAGTTTGAACCCCGGTCCTGCAAAAAAAAAGGTATAAGAGCTTATCCTGATTGATGTCTCCACCCTTACTTGAGACATTGGTGTAACAGCTGATCTTGGGTAATGTCTCCACCCTTACTTGAGATGTTGGTGATTATCCCCTCTCCTCCCTGTAAATCTTCTATTGTATGACCTAAATAAAAAAGAGATGCTTCTAGAGTTCTGGGCTCACTTCAAGAGAGATAGACCTTAGTGAGACCTCTGAAGCTACATTCATCAGGTCTTCTCATCATTTCTTTCGGCTCCGGATCACAACATACAACACACTCTGCCTTTCAGAAGCTTTCAGTTTAGTATCATGGAACACCTGAAAGTTGAACAAATGTCTGATGGAAAAAACTAACCATACATTTTAGATATGCCCAGTCACAAATTTTATTATGCCAGCTGTAGACAGTCACTAAAATTTTTATTTTCCCAGCCTGGGTCAACTTTTTTTTTTCTGGGTCAACTTTTGATTGTTAGCTCATGCCCAAACTATCAAATGCCCCTGAAGGAAAAATATGTCTTCTGGTTATTAGCTTCCATCCCTGAAATTGTATTCCATCTTGTTCTCATTGTTCCTATGACTTTCTGTGCTTTTAAAAATGTGCTGCTTGAAACTTATCTAATTTTCTCTAATTGTTTTCAGCAGGACACTATCTTGATATAACCCATGATGTATCTAAGCTTGATACATCATGCTCAGAAGTGGAAATCTACATGAATATCCTAAAAGGCTTTGCTGCATTCATCCTGAATATACTGTAGTCAAGGCAATTCTTTTGAAGAATAAATTAGATTACATCATTCTTATTGCATTTTTAATAAAATCCAAAGCAGTGGTTCTCAATCTGTGGGTCTCAACCCAGTGAGGGTCGAACAGCCAAAACACAGGAGTCACCTAAAGCCATCGGAAAATACATAATGCATATCAGGTATTTACATTCAAAATCATAACTGTAGCAAAATTACAGTTTTGAAGTAGCCACCAAAATTTTTTGGTTTGGGCTCACCACAACATGAGGAACTGTGTTGTGGGGTCATGGCATTAGAAATGTTGAGAACCACTGATCTAAATAAAGTCTTTCTCATGCCTGCAGGCCTAGTTGTTCTTTACCTGATGCCACTTCATGCCATGTCTTGGCTCTCCTAAGGGCTTTCCTTCCTATTATTCCTCAAGTATTCAGAAATGGGGTTGCTATATCACACTCTATCCCAACATAGAAAAATATGAAATAAGGAACTTAGTTTACTTTGTTCAGTCACTTTACTCCCAACATCTAAATTCATGTCTACTCATACTATGAAATGCTGGATAAACACTTAAAAGAATAAAGGGCTGGAGAGATAGCTCAACAGACTAAAGAGCCTGCTTAAGCAAGCTTAGGCAAGCATAGGGGCCATGGTTCAAACCCTGGCACCACATGCTACCCCAGCCCTTCCCCCAGGGCAGACTAAGCTGGCTAAAAAAAAAAAAAAAAAAAGATTAAAATTAAAACTATCTTGCCTAAAATTTGGCTGGGCCTCTGACAGCGTGTTTAATAAGTTCCTCTTTGCACCTACATTATCAGAGAACTAAGAACTAACATCACAATCTAAAAATGAAATTCTTATAGGAACCCTGAATCAAATTGGTGCTCCAGAGATCACAGTTTGAAAATTAAGTGCATCACTAAGATTTCCAGCTCTAATATTTTAACCAAAAAAAATGCCATGTTAGGGGAAATCTGAAGCTAAGTATTCCAACAAACCTGTTCCACTGGTCCATATCTTTATAAGAAAAGTATATATCCTTAGATGTCATATTTAACTTAAGAAGTTGAATATTAAAGACAGAGAATGTATTAAATATGTAGCTTCAATCTAATGAACATAATCATTTTAGTCACAGGCTCTGAAAATCCAATCTAAATTATCTCTGAATCAGAGAGAGAGAGAGAGAGAGAGAGAGAGAGAGAGAGAGGAAATACAGACAGACAGACAGACTGAAAGAGAGAGGAAAGAAGAGGGAGAAAGACTTCAGAATGCTCCCGAGTCTAGACAACTAGCAATGGCTATCAGAAGATCACACATGTGGCTTGCAGTTTTGCAGTTCAAGCTCATTTTACAGTTTGGCTTTAGGTGTAGAGCTGTATAATTCTTATGTAGGTGTGAAAGAAAAAATAAACTGTTCCACTGACCTGTCTTCTCTACTCCTGAAGATGAAAAAGAACTTCATGCCTACGTGACTTTACAAAAGTAATGACTACATAAAGTCCCAATAACCCCAGTCCCTAGAAAGAACATTTCATCATTAGTAATCACTCACACATACCTGGTGTTTTCTTCCCATCTCTACAAAAATAGCACCGATTCGTTCTCTCCCACTAGGCACCCTCCTATCACTCCTCAAGACTAGATTTCCCTAAGTACCAGGCTAGAAGGCACCAGGGTGGTGAGGCATAACTTTGGTACCTCTCCTTTGTCATTGCAATATATATTCTTCATATTCCCCAGACCCAAATAGTATATGGTTTGCTTTGCCTAAATAAAACAACATAAAAAGAATTATTCATGACACAGACAAAACTGGACTACCTTAAAACTTAAAATGAGTAATAATTGCTGTACTCTGGCTAATTATTTTGAAATAAGCTAACTCCACAACTAGAAAGTGAGTTCATCTTTTCCCCCACTTTTCTCCCCCTACTCCACCTCCCCCTCTTTGTGTGCTGGCAATTGAACCCGGGCCTCACACTTGCTACCACTGAGCAAATGCCCCCTCCTACCTCTTAAAGCAAATTCTTTTATGGGAGAGACGTTGCACACTTCTTCTGGTGTTACTCTTAGCTTAACACACTAGCATCATCAGTCCTACTGTAACATCAACCACAGACCGCATCTGACCTTCTATATCTAGTAGAACATTCGGAATAATTTCAGATCTGCACAAGTTCTACTCATGATCCACTCATTAGTTTTAATGCCTTTTTAACTCCTAAGTATCCACGTTGGTATAGCTATGAAATAACAAATCACCTGGGAATCATTTCATCACTAGTATAGACTTCTCAAAGACTAAAAATGGTTCCTGCCTCTGGTTTCCATATTGAAAGCTGAAGAAAATTTTCTCTACCAGTTTTTTAAAGAGCATAATGACCAAATATACAACAACTAATACCTAAGTTCCAAACAGTGGTCAGGAGCCAAATCCTATACATATATGAGTTAAATTTGACCCACACACAGATATTTTAAAACTTTTAATTCATCACCAACATTTAAAAATAAAAATAATCGGGGGGCTGGGGAGATAGCTCAGTGGCATAAGTGCCTGCCTGGCAAGTACAAGGTCGTGAGTTTGAACCCCGGTCCCGCAAAAAATAAATAAATAAATAAATAAATAATAAAAAAATAAAAAATAAAAATAATTCACTCTAATAATCCACATGTACAACTTCTCTCAAAAAGAAGATTATGCATGCTGAGCCTTACACAGAGTATCAGCCTAAGGAGCAAATGGGGCTGGGTCCTGGCTCCTTGCTCCTTGGCCAGGCTATGCACACAAGACCTGCTCTTCTGTGCTGCCAGATCCGCCAAGAGGAAGGAGGGCTCTTTACTAATTTGCAGTAATGTGCTGGGCAGGGCTGCGGAGATATCTCAGCGGTCTAAGCACTTGCCTGGCTAGCACAAAGACCTGGGTTCAATTCCTGGCACCACATGCTATGCTGGTCCTGGAATCCTGGGCATGCCTTCCCAGCCACTGAAACGGAGTATGGTGGTGTACATCTGTGATCCCAGGGCTGGGGAGGCAGAGACGAGAGGATCACTACAAGTCTGAGCTGTATAGAGAGGCCCTGTACCAAATAAATAAATAATTTTAAAAATTAAATTAAATAATGTGCTTGGGGGTCTGGCAGGATGGCTCAGTGGTCTAAAGCGCCTGCTTAAGAAAGCTTGGGCGGCTGCAGGGACCGCGGTTCAATCCCCGGCACCACATGCTGTGCCAGCCCTGCCCTGAGGGGAGGCTGAGCTGGCCATAAAAATAAATAAATAAACAAACAAAAGTTCTGAAGTGAGAAAAATAAAATAAAATAAAATAAAATAAAAATTTCTTTAAAAAAAAAATAATGTGCTTGGCAGTCTAGTGATGACGTTATCAATGGGCTTTCAAGTGCACATGGTGATGATCACCTGGAACCTTTAGCAAAGCAATAAGCTTGGACTTACTATCCCTACCCATTCACTTTTACCTTTCTACTTCACCAAATTCTAAGCTCTGCCCATTTTCCCTGTAGACATTTGAGTTCACAACTTTTGATTGGCATCAAAAAGAAATACTTCCAACCTATTAACCTAAATTAAGTAAATTCATATTCATTTTGCAGAGATAAACTGTTCAACTTCTGAAACCAACACACCCTTGGGGCTCAGGCTTTACTGTCAGGTAGACATGGGTAGCTGTCTCACCTTGGGAAACTAATAGGACTGGTCTGTCTTTCCTTACCTGTAAAAGTAAATTAACACCACCTGTCCCCTAGATTAAATCAGATGACACACAACATAACTCTTGGTGCAGAACAAGTGCTCAAAATTTTAATTTCTATTAAAACCATAGACATTTTTACAACTATAGGATTTCTTGGCTTGCATGTTGTTATTGGCTCAACACTTCTTATTTTTTGCCTTTTGTGACAATTTCATTATTATTTACATCTAAATATCACTTTGGATTTAAAGCAGCAACCTGATATTGACGCTTTGTTGAGGTAGTAGGACTATCGCTTTATTTATGAATGAGTCTCATAACAGTTCAATTGACTTCCAATCAATGAGTTCTAGAAAATTCTGAAAGAAGGTGAGTAATACTGTAACTTTACTATTAACTGACTATTTTTTAACTATAATTCTCATTACAATTGCCCTTTGACACCTCCACTAAATATGTACACAGAAAAATGAATCCCGAGCTAATGTGGATTTCATAC
Source organism: Myocastor coypus (assembly GCA_004027025.1). NCBI lineage: Eukaryota > Metazoa > Chordata > Mammalia > Rodentia > Myocastoridae > Myocastor > Myocastor coypus. The sequence continues at coordinate 4,407 of PVJA010046141.1, read as the reverse complement.
TACAGAATCTGTACAACTTCCATTCCCCATAAAATTTTTTCTAATCACTATCATTTCCCTTTTGTTTGACTTATAAATTGCTTTCTTTATCCCCTTATTTCTATAATCATGAATAGTTGTTCAAACTTCAAATACAACCAGCGTGAGGACAAGAACTATGTCTACATTCCATTACTTTTTACCCAGCAACAACACACACTAGAAATTTTGAACTTACTGTAATAGTAAAGTAAATGAATGAATAAAATTACTTTTAAGGCTGCACTGAAAATTAAGAACAGAGCAAGATCCCTTTCCATTTTATGCACATTTTTCCAGCGTGCCTCAAGGAGAACAATTAAAATAGAAATCTGTCAGAGACTAAGAAAAGATGCACTTAAGCAGTGTAAACAAGATTAAACACTTGCCTTCGCCTGTCAGAGGTGTCCTGACAATGTCATAGTGCTTTAAATCCAAATACAAAGAGGGCCCAATCATACTCACCACCAAAAAAACATATTAAAAATCTGCAAATGGAAGCACTAACTGAGTGCTTCCATTGACACTTTATTGAGGTAGTATGATCCCAAAATCTAATATGAAAAAGCTGTAGACCATCACTTTTTACATGGTCTTAGAAAAAATTTAAGGTGATATCTACAGGTAGAAATTTTGAGAAACTGAAGATGCCCTACAGGTAGTCAATAAAAATGATCCTAAGGCAGAGTTCAAGGGCCATTCAACATTATCCACTCTTCAAACAACAGACAAGAGCTATTATACCCACAGAACATTTACTCAACTGTCCATAGAAAACATCAAGACTTTAGCAGTGCTTTCTCCATGGGCCGAACAAAGGAACTGACACCCTTTAGCCAAGATGAATATAAAATATAAAGGTAAGAATTTTCATCTTCAGCCCTTCTTTATGAAACTGTATCAGTTTCATTCACCCTCTTGTTCACTTGATTTCAAAAAAATACAAGGCTGGTACAGTCTACCTTGGTGATCCAGGCTCCTCATTTTTCTATTAGTACAACTGGGAAATGAGATGCTGCCTCTCTGCGTGTAATGTAGCACAAACGTATGCTCACTGAGGCGTACAACCAGAATGTGTCAGTTTGAAGGGGAAAAATCCTCCTATTTCTAACAAAATATTTTACACTAAAAACTGCAGCTACTTCCAATGTAAAACTTACTAAGTGATGTACCCAAGGGGAGAGTACCTTAAGGTTGTAATAAATCTATTACTGCACAAGGTCATTTGATCTACCCTCCCCTTAAAGGACAGTGAATTTTTTTTAGCTACTCAAAATCTAGGCAATTTATCATCCTCTGATATTCCACAGTGTCAAAGGCTCCGTTGGCTTGGTTTTAATCACCTAGTTCTTATGCTGTTAAGAAGGAAATATTAAATGCTGTTAGTCCAATAAATAAATGCTTTGTTTTTAAAGAAAGAAAAGAGAAATTTTTATTTCCACCAGTGGAGAAGCTAAGAGCAGAGCTGCCATTCGTTGACTCCTGTTACTTGAGTAGGTGCCTGTAAAGGGCCAGGTGGTGTTTATGCAGATGACTGAGCAAGTTACAATGTGTTCTTCCTTTTGGATAAAACATTAGTGTATCAGATGTGACAAATCAGATGTTCATCTTCCGCACTTCTGCATTATTTTACATTGAGAATTAGATGATGTGCTGGCTTAGCTTTTTGATTTTGTTTTTGTTTTTCTTAGAGAATAAGTTCATAGATAAAGTTCCTTCTATACTCTACATAATCATAGTCTCACGGAATAGCTAACTGGCTAGATAATATGATAATTACAAGCATACCTCCCTTGCACTGTGGATGAAAAACACCGCATGTTCTGGGTTAACAGAAAGCACCCCATCCATATACTCTGCTCCGTGAGCTGCTGAACATATCATGCATTCCTATGCTCCTGCTGTCAAAGGAAACAGTCTTCCTCTGAGCATCTTAAGATGAAGCACCTGATACTCCAGTGTCTGAGCAGCTTGCATCTTTGCTGTGTGTCAAAATTCTCGACTCAAAACAAACTTCTTCTAACAGAAAAGTGTGCCTTTGGATTTCAATATATTATAAAGCAGGCCTTCCAAGAGTCAAAAATAATTTGTAAGTATCCACATAGCATTCACACTTACAGAGTCTCTAAGGGCATTGGCCCCGCTTAGCATTGCTGGAACTTCAGCCCCCTCTGACACTCACTGGGTGCTGCCCTGAGCACTGCCCTTTTATCAAAGAATTACGTTGGTTCTCCCTGAGTACAGATCTCCAGCAAGAACAACTGAAAACTTAACCATTTTGTGTATTTGATATCGTTATTTTGGGAGCTCCTACTCTGAATAAGAACAGTACCATGCCACTAGCAAGAAACTAAGAGTAAGGCAAGGAAATAATTTAAGAGCTTCTAAATATTCTATTAATGCTCTTAGTTTGTACAACCATTCTTATTGAGCGTCTGTCATACACAGTTCAAGAAAGTAGGGAGAGGAAGGGAAGATAAGTAGAATAAAGACATGCCAAGCGCAAGAACTTATCACCTTAATGAACATAAATGATACATGTCATTAGCAAGAGCTAAGATGAATAATTTTAGCAAGAATGAAAACAATCAAGGGAAAATTAAAGGAAAATGGAGGCAAGAAGGGAATAAAACACAAGAATCAGGCTGGGGAGATAGCTCAGTAGTACAAGTGCTTGCCTGGCAAGCACAGGGTCCTGAGTTCAATACCTGGTACTGCAAAAAAATATAAAAAATAAAAATAAAACACAAGAATAAAGTTGCATCACATACTTGTACCCACTCCACAAGATCACTGCAAACTCCACATACTTCAAACATGTGCTACTTTTTAAATTAAATTCAAAGTCTTTTCTACCATCAGAACATGAGGGAGCAGATACAAGTGTCTGTCAGAGAAACAGCAGCATGCTAACGTGAAATTTCAAAGTAGGCAAAGTATGAGAAGACTATGTGGAAAAGAGGATATTGATGCAGGGGCATGGCAGGATGGCTCAGTGGTCTAAAGTGCCCGCTTGGGAAAGCTTAGGCGGCTGCAGGGACCGAGGTTCGATCCCTGGCACCACATGCTGTGCCAGCCCTGCCGTCAGGGAAGCCTGAGCTGGCCATATAAATAAATAAATAAATAAATAAACAAATATATAAATAAATAAATAAACAAAAGTTCTGAAACAAGAAAATAAATAAATAAATAAAATTGTTTAAAAAAAAAAAAAAAGAGGGTATTGATGCAGATCCCTGGAATAAGTGAATAAGTGGAAAAATAAGAAAGTAGGGGACAGAGAGTGAAAGGATGGGATAGTAATGCCAGGTTGCTGAAGTCATGCTTTGGCACTAAATGTGGTCGGTAATTGTATTATATAGTAATAGTGATTAATATATTCCAATTTATTTTATAAAATGTATTTCATATACTTTCTTATTAAAATGCTGATATACTTTAACATCCTTAATGTCTTGCTATAGCTATTGACTTAGTGATAGCATTACTTTGTGGATAATACTTGTCTTAGTTACTCTTCTCTTGTTGCTGGGACAAATACCCAACACCCAAAATGAAAAAAGGAAAGGTTTATTCGGCTCGCAGTTACTGAACGTTTCATCCATATTCGGCCAGCTTCAAGGCAGACTGGAACAGGGCAAAGAGCAGCAGTTCATGACAGCGGAACAATTGCAACAATCACAACAGAAGCAACCGACCAGCCAGAGCAACAGAGAGCAACAGAGAAAGAAGTCTGATGCTCTGTCTCTCTTATATTATGTTCAGGCCCTCTGCCTCAGGATACCCACCTCAGGTCACACCCATAATCCCAACAGCACTAAATTCCATAATCTCAGCAGTACTAAAACACATAATCCCAGTGAATCATGAATTAGTCTCAAACTCTAGAAGTCCCCACCGCATGACTGCATGAGGCTTTGCAGGGACAACTAGACACAAACCATAACAATATCTAAGGTGTACATTTACAAAAGCTATGTAGCAACTCGTTTAGTTCCCTCAGCACTGTGTAAAGTAGGTGCTGTGAGAGCTCTCACATCACAAATGGAAAGCGAGCAGAGATTAAACCTGCTGTCCAAAACTGAGCTGAGATGCAAACAGAGCAAACTGACTCAAGGACCATGCTTATTGTGACCATGACTTATTGCTACAAGGTTAAAGGCTAGAAGAGCCAGTGAGCCCTAAGTAAAGATGATGGCATGTGATATCATTCAGTCCTTTTTTATTTCTCTCTTCCAACCCCTAGGCCCACTGTATCATCTTTTTTTTATGACTTGTAGAATCTGTGTTTTAAAAAGTCATGTGGTCCATGTTTAATAGGGTCTCACTGATGAGGTTAAGCAGCTCATGAGAAAGTTATTATGACTAGTCTTCGTTTTTTTTTTTTTT
>PVJA010046140.1:0-15279 GCA_004027025.1 Myocastor coypus | reverse complement strand
AAAAAAAAAAAAAAAAAAAAAAAAAAAAAAAAAAAAAAAAAAAAAAAAAAAAAAAAAAAATTTTATTGTCTTATTCAGAAATATACCATAAAAGCTTCTGTAATTTAAGGGAGATAACACACATAAGCAGAAATTAGATTAAATATTTATGTTCACTTATACTACTTAACTTTTAGAATCTTAAAACTTATTTTAAGTTTAGATAATGAAAATATAATTGTTAGGTTTTAGCTAAAAATCTTCTTTGTTTTGTTTTGTAATACTGGCACTTGAACTCAGGAACTTGCACTTGCCAGGCAAGTGCTTATTCTACTGTGCTACCTCCTCAGTCCCTAGCTAATAATCTCTCTAAAACATTGCAACCAATTAGGTCAATTGATTTGGGAACAGCTAAGGAGTATGATGCTTATGGAAAAAAGAAACAAATATCACAAGAAAATAAACCTTTTTATACTTTTATACTTAATATTTAAGATAGAAAGATCACTAACTTAATTCCATTGAGCTATAGTTAGATAACATGCCTATAAAATTATATAATTTATTTCTTTTAATAGTAAATAGAACAGGTCAGAATTTGTTTCTAAGTTTTAGAGGAAGAAACAATGATACAAAAATACTGGGTAGTTTGTTCAAGGTCTAGCAACTAAAGAATATTATAAGTCTTGTTTCTTTAACCCATGCTTTAAATTATGCTGATTGACACTTGTGTGTACTTTCCAATATACTATCATATAACTCTGACTATAAAAATTATGCATAACTGGGCACTTTGGAAGCTGTGTCATTTTAAATAGTGAAATCTTAAAGCCATCTCTTCCAGGTCTTCCATGTAATCATTCAGATGATTTGATTTTTTATATTAGCCAAGAAGTCAAATACATCATAAAATTTATTCTACTAAGAAAATACAGATACCAAGAAAATTTAGAAGTAATGTAAATTCTACTCAATAAATTAGGAAATACAGGGGCCCAGCAGGATGGCTCAGTGGTCTAAAGCGCCTGCTTGGGAAAGCTTGGGCGGCTTCAGGGACTGCGGTTCGATCCCCGGCACCACATGCTGTGCCAGCCCTGCCCTGGGGCGGGCTGAGCCGGCTATAAAAATGAGTGAATAAATAAACAAGGGTTCTGAAACAAGAATAAAAATAATAAATAAAAAATAAATAAAAAATTAGGAAATACATTTATACCCAAATAAAGAGAAGGAGGAGGTAGGAAAATGTAAGAGCAGATTGAGAGAATAATAAATAAGGCTGACAACAACGAAACAGGGATTTTACAAATCAACTCAAAATATTCATCATATATTATTTATGTTTTAGTTAAGTAATAGACAAAATATGTGATCCTATGCAACCATGTATGCAATTGCATGCCAATATGTACATATGTTCAGCACTATGTATGAAAATATAAAATAGTAACTTTGCAAAAATAACAGAGAGAAATCTAATAGTCTTGGATAAGCAAATAGTTTTAATTTAGACATAAAATGAATATCATAAAATTGGCAAAATCCTCTTCACAAACTTTAAAAATTTCCACTTCTGGTAAACTTTAAAATTTTCCTCTTCTAAAGTTTATTAACAGGTCACAGAAGGCAGGTTGAGCCCCAGACTATTATAGAGTTTTGTCCGACATGTGATGCCCACCCCACTGGCACAGGAGCCATACTGAAACGCAGTGTGACGTCTCCCACTACCACAGAAAGCAGGTTAAACCTCAGACAAATACAGGGGCTTGGTGAGCCTTGCACTGCACACCTACCATCACAGGAGCCTTGTGGAGCTTTGATCTGCCCCTCCCCCTTTGCTTGAGCCTCACTGACCTACAGCTCACCACCCTTCACCATCACAGAAGCCATGCTGAATCCTGGACAGCTGGAGGTTTGCTGATACTAACCTGGGCACTAATGTCATGGGAGTCTTGCTGAACCATGCCCTGGAACCCTACCATGACTGTTGACCATTGGGGGTTTCAAAAATTTCAAAACAAAAGAACAAAGATCAATTTCAGACTGTGGTCCATGCAGAACACGTTCAGGAGACAAATACAGAAGAATTTAGAAGTCGCACACCTGAAATTTCTAAGATGGTAGCACTTAATATAAAGAAAAATATTCCATCAAGTTATAGAAGAAATTAGCTCAAAAATAATCTCTGAAATAAAATAAAAGACGTGACAAAACTGAAGAAAGTATTGCTCAGAACACTGAAATAATACATAGTTAAAAATAGAGAATAGACAAATAATAGAAATTTTGACTGGAAAATATAGGACAGAATTAGAATGTATGAAAGAGATTTAAACAGATATCTAGAAAATTAAGAATTACATTGAAAATCAAACAAACTGCCTGAATGAAACTGAAGATAAAATTTCAGAACCTGTAGATAACATGACTATGCAAAGAAAAACAATATCATACTGATAGGTGTCAGTGAACAAAAATCAATCAGTTATGCCCCTGTTGTGCAAAAGAAGTCATCTATCTCAGTTGCTACTAAAGGTCTCTACAACTCAAAACAAATGGGCAAGAAATGTGAAAATGCATAGTTTACAAAGAAGTAATAAAAATAACCTATGGGACATAAAAAAGAATCATTGTCTGAGCTGTTAGAGAAAATCAATTTATAAAACATTTTTATAGCATGATATATACAACCACACACGTGTTATAATAATATAGCATTCTAAAATTTACACAAGAAAAAGACAGTACCTAGGTTTTAGGTACAATTTGAAACTAGCTATATTTCATACATTGTCAATGAGGATATTAAATACTTAAAAAGATATTTTGGAAGCTTACAAATCTTACATAATTGTGTGTTTCCAGGAGGGCAATGATCTCATTTCTAAATATTTATTAAAGAGCAAAATCTGTATAGAAACTTCTGTTGCAAGGAAATGCTTGTGAATAATGGGTTGAAAAAAGGTTACACAAATTTGAATTAACTCATCAAAGCCATGCTATACATAAGCTGTACTGCATGAATTACATCTATCACTAGAGAGAATGACCTATTTATAACCATAGTCAAAGTAACCATGTGTTAAAGGTTGCAAATGTCTTCTTAATACTTAAATGAAGACCAAATAATTGCCAAACTGTGATTATAGGAAAAGTAGACCTAGCTTGTTCTAAGCCAGAGGAGCAGTAACAGACTCAAATGGTTATGGGGTTATTTTTTGGAATGTTGGGAACGCTTCATGTTTCAATTTGAATAGGGTTTATATAGGTAGATAGAAGGATCACATCTCATCAAATTTTGCACTGAAACATTTGGAAGATTTATACATGTGTATTTTATTTGAATAAAAACACATAATTTAGTATCAAAATATTAGTTAACTCTATAAAGTAGGTCTCCAACTCAGATAACCTGACATTCACTATATTATGATATATGTTTGTGGAAATTGATGCCACTGTCACATGTCATGGAGTTTACTGACAAATACCTCTTTAAGTTGAACGGAACAGCTAATTCTAAGAGCACTACATCTCTCTTGTGATTTTTTTTCCTGACAAATATTGCTATAATTATAAGGTCTATGGTTATCATATGGATTTGATGAATTTATATAAATAGAGACTATATAAACAGAGACTGATTGCAACTAAATTTATTATCACAAGCAAATTTAAATGTTAGTATTCTAACCCCTAGTGAATTGGAATGTGACCTAATTTGGACACAAGATCGTTACAGATGCAACTAGCTAAAATGAGATCATAATGAAGCAGGATAGGTCTCTAATTCAGTACAGTGGTATCCCTATAATAAAGAGAAATCTGGACATGGAATTTCATACAGGAAAGATATGGTGTGAAGATGGAGACAGATAGCTAGTGGTTGCCGGAGCCATGCAATGCCCAAGATTACCAGCAAGAAGCAGAAGAAGGGTAGAGCTTGGATCCTCTCTCACACACCTCTGAAGGAACTAGTACTGCTGGCAACTTGCTTTTGACTTTCCTTTAGAACTGAGGAAACATATTTAAATCGCTGTATGTGCAACAGTTTGTTGCTCCAATCCTAAAAAGAACCGACAGGAGCTCAGAGTTCAGGAAATCTCATGGTGCACAATCTGCCTACATAAGAAGGCTCCAGGCAGGATGCAAACAAACTAGGTACAAATTATAGATGCAAAGCTTGCTCTTCCGTTACTGAGGTATCTAAACTTGAAAGTAAATATATCGTAACTGTAACTCAAAGAATATCTTGCGCCCAAAAATCATATTTGCCTTGAATTGTATAAACTTTGTAATAATCATTTCCTTCTAGGATGGAAATTACATTATCCTCTTGTCTTTAATTTTAACATATCTGCAGAAAAATAACTGCCTTTAATATCAAATAGTATAATTTCCCAGTAGTATCAATTCCACAAGTTTACGTTTACTTTCTAAAAATTTTTTGTGATAACTATACAGGTGTATGGTTCACATAGCTTCATGAATGTGTGAATTACTTGAATAATCCCAGACGTTATTATTCACTTGTCTAATTCACATCGATGACATGTAGCCCCAAGATATAGGATTAAAACTTTTGTAGCAGTTTATTGCGATTGTTATTTATTACTTTAACTATGTATTTGGACGTTTAGTTACTTCAATTGGTTCATTTAGTTAAGCAATCTAACTATATCCAAATGTGACTTTCTTTGTTTATATAGGACGTACACATTTGCAGGTAGGTGTGAAATGCTAGGTTTGAAGATCTTCCTGTCCACCTACGTGAAGGTGAGATGTTTCTTTAAAGATCAACGCAGGTTTGGAAATGTGGAGAAAATGTCAATGATAATTCATCATAAAAATGCCTGATGAAAGCTGTGCAAACCTAAAAGATGCACTGAATAAAACTGTCCTGGTGTCACCACAGTGAAGCAGCACAGTTACCCAGGCACTCAAGACTGGGAAACCAAAAAACGGGAAAGCAGTCTGACCTTTAGTTTGGAGGTGGTGATTTTAATGTATTTGTATAATTTAACTTTGCTAACCTAATTTTTTTTTTCTTGAAAATGACTTCATTGGGCCAGCAAGATAACTGAGCAGACTAAGCACCTGCTTAAGCAAGCCCAGGGACTGAATTTCATTCCTGGCACCACAGGCTGTGCTGGACCCTCTCTCCTGGCACACTGAGCCCACCAGGGAGACCCAGCCTGGTGGCAATCACCTATGGTCCAGGTGCTGGGGAGGCTGACAAGAGGAGGATCATGATGAATCTGAGCTGCTTAGTGAGACCCTATACCAAATATATTGAAAAAAACAAGAAAGAAAGAAAGAAAGAAAGAAAGATGATTTGATCTCACCAGTGCAATAAAATTACAAGATCAAATGCTGATTTTTAACAAGAATAAAATATAAATTGTATTGCATAAAGATATGGAAAAGTGCTTAAAATCATTCTTGTTTTATAAAAAACAACATTGCTTCTAGCTAGCTCAATTTAATTAAAAATGTATAGGTATCATCTCCTAAATTCTGCTCAGAGCTATTTTTGCTGCTGCTGGCCATTGGAATGATGAAACAATTTTTGTTGCTAGATATAATAGAGCATCTGTTTGAGATAAATCTGTAGTTCTACTACTTGTGAACTTTGTTCTTATCAATGCCACAATAGTGGCTTAGCAGTAGTAGAATGAAAAATATACTAGAGAGGAATTGAGAAGTTAAAAATTGTCTGTTGTAAGACTTGCATGAAATTTTGGATAGTATTGCTTTAAACACCATAGAGACACTATAACAAAGATGTTTATATAAACCATAGGTTTAGACTGAGATTAGAAGTGCCCTCTGTATTACCCTAATGTATAATTCAAGCACTACTTTCACTGATATTCCTTATCTCCCTATGCTGTATTATGATGGTGCCTATATAGATAATAAGACTTTTGTTTTGCTCTGGTCTGTGCTAGAACAGAATACCAGAGATGGATACTTTATAAAGAAAAGGGTAAATAATTTTGAAGGCTGAATTCCAAGATTGGTCAGTTCTGTCTAGTGAGTTCATGGCAGATGGTATTTCAATGACACAAGTGCCAGAGAAAGAAGTGAAAACACAAGAATGACAGAGAGATTTAGGGGTCAGGCTCACCCTTTCTGTAACATTTATGTCTATCAGGAACTAGCTGTAGTCACATGAGAAATGTCTCAATTCCTTTTGAGGTTAATGTCTCTTTAAGGTCCTTCTCATCTATGGGCCCCATCTTGTGCTACCTCTGAGCATCATTGTTCTGTGGTCCAGGCTTTCACCACCTAAAAGTCTGCGACCAACTCAGACTTTCCTAGACCAACATGCTTACCTTCCAGGGAAAAACTGAATGATTCCTGATTATCCAGACTGTGAAGTGCCCAGGTAATACTCCACAGTAATTCTTTTCTTTTTTGTCTGCTTCCTTTCATTATTGTGCATATACTGATGAAACTGCAGTATTATAGATTTTTTTGCAATGATATAGATATAAAATGGATACACTATAACTGTACAAGTTGATGTGTTGTAATAAAATGAACTGGTTCATGTAAACTATTGTCAGATCCAGAAATAGGATATTATCAGCTCACTCAAAAATAATCTTACATGCCTATCAAGGCAAGACCCAATCCTCCAGGAAGACAAATTATTTCCATTATTTTGGTGTATTGAATAAATGGAGGCATATGAAACATGCTGTTTTTGTGAGGTCTCTCTCTCTCTCTGTATATATATATATATATATATATATATATATATATATATATATATATATATATGTTTTCATGTTAATGAATAACATAACATAACAAATTTGCTGTTATCTTTATACTCTTGGTGGGAGTTTAATTTTATTTGGAGATTCTTCACAAGTCTTTGATTTTATGTCTCTAAGATCACTCAGTTCTAAGATTTGAAGGACAAATGATAAATTATTCACTTTGTTTGGTTCCATATCTATTGTATTTTTGAATAGGTACTGTTGATCTTAGGAAACTATATTGTTAAAGTAGTAAGATGAACAATCTGAGTTACTTCCTCAAAAAACTTTTTTATTCTTAAATTTTCAAGCATTTTATTAAAGTCTCGAGTAACCTTGTACAGAAAAGAAAGTATTACTTTTCTTTGAAACACATTCTCTGTTTTTTTTTTTTTTTCAAAAATCTATTTACTATGATCTGAATGTTTGTTTCCCCTTCACCCAAACTCTCATGCTAATGTATAGTTCCTAAGACAGCAATATCAAGTGGTGGATATTTATGGGATTAGGTAAGAGCAGTACAGCATAATGTTTGGAATTAGTGGCTTTACGGTACAGACAACAGAGAATTAGGTTCTACTATAGAGGGACATAGTAAGAAGTCTACATTATCTGACAGATGAGCTTACCAACTTACTTGATTCTGGCATTATGTACAGGATTTCTGAAACACACTTCTGGATGTATCAGGGTGGCATGACCTTGGATACTATAGATGGTCCTTGACCCTTCCTGTCATACTTCCCTTTATGTTTCCCTGACACCATGAAGTAAACATTTTGCTCTTTAATTCCTCTCGTCATGATGATCACTGCCTTAAGATCAGCCAAGTAAAGGCTGAAATTCTAAGACCCCATGGACTATGCAAACCCTTTCCTCTGTTAAACTGAGGATGCTCTGTATTTAGTCCTAGCAATGGAAAACAGAAACATACTTTCTGGGAGGAATAGTTTCACACTATTCACTGAATCTCCAGAGCTAATGGTGAAAGTAAATATTGGTTATGTGTAAGTTATCCAGGTATTTGTATTTTTGCTGTAGCAGCCTAAGCAATGTAATATTTCAGCCTGTCAAGGTTAATATAGGTGGACTGGCAATATAGCCACCTATATTAGTTTAGTGGATTAAACGCATTCTTAGGCATGCATGGGGACTGGAGTTAGATCCCAAGCACCACACGTCATGCTGGCCCTGCCCCCAGGCACACTGAGCCAGTGACCCAGTCCAGGCATGGTGATTGCTGCCTATAATCCCATCCTAGGGAGTCTGAAATAAGAGTGTCACTAGGAGTCTGAGCTGCCTAGTTGATACCATGTCGAAAAAAGCACATAACGAAGATTAATGTAGGTATTCCCAGTTGATTACGAAAAAAATCAAGAACAATAAAACAACAAAAATAAAACAATAAGTAAGATACATCCCAGGTCATGTGTCTATGACAAACACACCCAGAAATGTGCTTCATCACTCCCCAAAAAGCTAATGAAGTTGAAAAATCAAGGCTTAATGAACACATGTCCTATCACATGCCACACACTGCTTCCTTCAGAAATCCAAGTTTCACTACTGTGAAAAATATTCTGATACATATACAGGCATAAATGGATATGTGTGTCTAGTTTTTTATAAATATACTCTTTGGAGAGTACTCATTTTATAGAAACATGCAATATAACAAATTGCATTAGACATAATCTGTCTTTTTCCTATGTAGACCAACAGCATCGCTTTCGGAATAATAAAACTGTCACAGTTCATAAGTTTATATTAACACATTACCAAGGGTCCGTACTTACTTTAGGTAAATATATTTCTTATTGCTATATATCCTAGGAGTTTGAACAATTTTATAATGACATTTATCTACCTCTATATCATTGTGCAAAATGCTCGCACTGCCTTGTCTTTCTCTATATTCTTCCCATTCATCTCTCATTTCTTCTTCTGGTAATTACAGGCTTATTATTTTCTTGTTCTTGTGCTGAAGCATTTTATCAAGATGTCAGTTAAATGAAATTATACAGCATGCAACCTTTCAAATTGACTTCTTTCACTTAGCAGTGTGCATTTAATGATCCATCATGTCTTTTCATGTTCCGATAGTGCATTTCTTTATGACACTGAATAATATTCCATAGTCTATAGATACCACAGTTTGTTTATCCACTTACCTCCTGAAGCATTTTTTAATTACCTCCTCATTTTGGCATTTACTAATAAAAGTATAGGAACATCTATGTACAGGTTGAGCATAAATATAATACTTTGTGTTCCTTAGTTATATATCAAAAAGCATAATTGTTGACATATATGGTTAAGAGTAGATTTAGCTTTGAAAGAATTGACCAAACTCTCTCCCACAGTGGCTGTATTTGTTTTTCTCACAGTGAATAGGCATTTATATTACTTTGTTTCCTCAGCAGGAGTTGTATTCTCAATGCTTAATAAGTTTTCAATGGTATTTTGTTGTTATTATTTATTTGGACTATATTAAACCTGTAGATTAAGTCAAGATAACTGATTTATTGATACTGTTGATTTGCTGTAAATTAATATGGAATTTCTCTCCCTCATTACATGTACCTGTTAATTTTAATCATCAAGCTTAACCTGATACACAAGTCTTAAAGGAGTGCTAGAATTACGTGGTCATTGTACTTATCTACGGAGTAGTCCATTATTATTTATGTGAATGTTCTGCAAAAAGCCATAGAGCAGTAGAAATAGCTACAGTGCTAGACCCCTGACCTTATATTGTCTGGTGCTTTATCCTTTTCTCTTAGTCACATGCAGGTAGCTGTTTTATTTCAACTATGTCCCTCTGCAATAATGCCTTTGCCTTGGAGTTAGGATATTATGCAAAATAAGGACCAAAATAAGCCTGCTTTTTCACTTATAGATGTCAGGAATTATGTAGGACAATTATTTGAAATAAATTTAGGGTCCTCTGATGTATCCGAATTTATCAATAAAGTAACTTTGAGAATGATATGCTATTCTCCATTAAGAAGTCATTTATATCATCTAGTAGGATAACAAAACTATGTACTATTGAAGTACATGAACTACTATTGAAGTACTATTTTACTATGGAAGTACCATTGGAGTATTATTTTGTTCTATTTTAGCATAAATTATCTAAACATAAAGCACTTCAAAATATTTTAAATCTGCCAAAATCATGTGGCCAAGTTTTCACATCTTTTTGCAGTAATTTAAACAGGCCTACTATCTCGGTCTAACCAATAAAACATTAAAATTTGTGTGAGAAAATATGCTGCACTTATTTTAAAACACAAAACATTAATATTCTCACAGGTATTTCCAGTGACTATTACCTCTCTTCAGCCTCCGTTTTGGAGGACAAAAAGAAGCAGAATAAGGTAAGATGGAATAATGCATTTTGCATTGGTTTTACATTCTTTCTTTTACTATTTTAGTTTTGAGAAATCTTTCAAAACTTTCAAGTCTAATTTTCTAATAAAGACATGCTTGAAGTTGAATTTTCCAAGATGAATCTGGCTCAAAGATTATATTGCTTAAGATTTATGTTCATAAATTATTTAGTGTCTTCCATTTTCTTATAAATACTTTTCTGAGCATATAGTCACTGTAGAATGTTTTAAATAGTATTTATGAAAGGAAATAGTATACTTTCTCCTACAATGAGGTAGTCAGAGAAATAAGGCATGTTAGTGCTGGTATACATCGAAGAAAAGAAATAGCAACTGTTACATAATAGAACATTTAATAAATTAGCAATAGCAACCATAGACTTTTTGCCATTTCTTTCTAAACTTTTCTTTAGAAAAAAGTTTCATGCTATGCATGAAAGCACGACTCTAATATTAAGAAATGCCAATATCACAATTTCGTCCACCCAAGATTTTATAATTTCTCCACCACTTCCTCACTTGCTAAGGTAATCAACATACATTTTTCTTTACTTCCTAATCAGCTGATTAAAGTAGTGAGTAGAATTTTGCCTACATTAGGTAGCATTACTTTACCTGGTATCTTCTACTGTGATTTTTGTATAATTATCACTCATTTAAGTAATTCATTGTCTTTTCCACAGCATTTTCTTCTATCTAAATTTACTGCTCATCTGAAATTTCTAGTGAATTTAAAAAGGCCTCTTTAACAAATTTTACACTACTATGAAAATCTACATTTGTTAACAAAATATCTTCTCTGTTTGTATATAGACTTGTGATTTTCCACAATCCTTACATTTTTTTTTTAATTCCAGAGTGTCTGAGATTAGTTTGAGTAGCAAACATGACATGCTTCATAGTCAAAATATGTCAGAGCTATAAGAGATGACTGGAGAGTAAGCAACATGAAATCTCTTTTCAACACAGATAGAGCTTAAATATTTCTTAACATTATAAAGGAAGGAAATCCTGGAGAAAGGACACCTGTAGTGCTCATGTAAGCCCAGTAAAGTGGAAAGGAAAGAGATTTCCTAGACAAAAAAATTCTAGTTATGCAGTTGGGTGAATTTTTAAAAAGTTGTGCAGTTGAGGTCAACTTCAGGATATAGCATGGAATTCTCTGTTCTGTAGCAAGGCATCTATAAACGACCTGAAAATAAATCTGAGAAAAAAATGGTCTGAACATATCAAGAACAGGAGCTTCATTTTATAATCTGTCCTTCTTGAAGACAGAAAAATTCATTACATTTACTACTAGGTACAGGAAATTTATAGACACCTGTTCCTGAAGTTTTCTTATTTTTACCTCCTCCCTTAGCATGATGTTTTAATGATGTGTGTTTTTATTGTACTGTCTTAGAGAGCTCTCAATTTTTTCTTTAGAAAAATTACAGTGTTAGAGCCGGGCGTGGTGGCTCACGCCTGTAATCCCAGCACTCGGGAGGCTGAGGCAGGAGAATTGGTGCGAGTTCGAGACCAGCTTAGGCTACAAAAGTGAGCTAAAGGCCAGCCTCAACTGCATAGCGAGACCCTGTCTCAAAAAGACAAAAAAATAAAATAAAATAAAATAAAAAATTACAGTGTTATTTTGAGAGTTTAGAAAATTTTACTTTCTCTAGGCTTCTATGCACATGTAAGTCAAATTTTTTAAAGCTATGCATGTATAATTTCTGAATGTTCCTCATTTTGTTGTCCCAATTTAAACAGAAACTACAAATAATTGCCATATTTTGTGGAACGTATATAACAAAATTATTTTTCTAAAATTCAGGTATCTCAACTGGTAGAGTTAATTAGTACTCAAATATTTTGATAGACACTGCTAACAAATATACTCAAGATAATTTCAGCTGATGTTATTGTTATAATCAGTGAATAAGGAAGGGCATTTTCTATTTATAAGTAAATACCAAAAAACGTACTTTAACTTGGGAAAATTCAGTGTACTTCTTTTACTAGATATAGTGATATTTAAGGAAAAATAATCTGGTTGAGTGAGGATATAGATCTGGTTATGATGTGAGAAAATTGTCATGTTCTCCATTTAAAATACAAGTAAATATTCTTTGTAGGTGGAAAAATAAAAGTGCTTTGACAGGAAGGAAACTTTTGGAGACAATGATTTTCTTTCGCTTTTATAAAACTGTCATTCTGGTTTTAAATTGTGATTAACAAAAATATTCAGAACACTCCTTGGAAGAGAAAGAACATATTTATAGAAAACAACATATGGTAGATTTCCATTGTTCCTAGAATGTCTTGTATCACATCTGTTATCAGTGTCATGTGCAGTCAAAAGCTAGTGGGCACCTTCCTCTCCACCACCAGGCCAGGGTCCATTCTTCTGGCTGGCAGAGGAATGGATACAGCACCAGAAGTGGTACAGACCCAGTCACATCTGAAACCCTAGACCCTCGTCAGACTTTGCAATTGAGAGGCAGGGATATAGCATGATTTGTTACAATAAGCACCCCTTAGCATGATTAGAACTAGCCCCCTAAAACTAACTCTTCGATCTGTGTTTTTTTTTTTTTTCATAACTAGGGATTGAATGCAGACCTCGCACTTGCCACGCAAGAGCTTATTCTACTGAGCTATCTCCCCAGCCCCACTTTGATCTGTGTTAAGTGAGGTTGTGAATCAAAACTTTAGGTCCTATCTGTAATTCTTGCAAAGTAAATTAGGAAAAAATAAAAAGACAGAAAGGAATAAAGAAAGAATGCAGAGGCAACTGACACTGTCAGCTACAAATGAAATAATATTTATTAATAGAAAGAACTGAAATGTATTGCTAATAGGCAGTAAGCACCTGGAGATCAAATCCTAACATATTTGCTTTCCAGTAGTCTGCAGTTTGTGTGGCTTATATAAAAATCACACTAGGTTTTATAAGGATTAAAACCCTTCCCAGTTTCCCTGGGAGGGAGCCTTTCTTTCTCTGGCTTGATCAAATAAGTTGTTTTTGACAATAGCATGCATCTACCGCTGACAAGTTTTTCAAGGTACAAAATGTATTTATGAGGTACATTTTCAAAGATAGCTGAGCAGAGTAAAGTGCCTGCTTAGGCAAAGCACTGCTTCCAGGATTCGATACCCAATGTGTCATCCCGACTGCAATCCAGGAGCAAGCTGAGAGTATGTATAATCCAAATGTTTAGGAGAATGAAAAAAGGAAAATCACTACAAGTCCTATATGTGTAGCGAGACCATGTAGACCAGTGGTTTTCAATCTTTCCAATGATGTGACCTGGCAAGACAATTCCTCATGCTGCGGTGACACCAAGCTAAAAAATAATTTTAGTGACTACTTCAAAACTGTAATTTTGCTACAGTTATGATTCAGAATGGCTTTAGGTAACCCCTGTGTTTTGGTCATTCAACCCTCGGGGTTGAGAACCACTGAACTAGACCCTGTGCTAAGTACATTTTTTTTAAAAAAGTACATTTTTAAGATTATATTATTAGCCAGGCGTGGTGCCACAAGCCTGTAATCCCAGCACTCCGGAGGCTGAGGCAGGAGGATTGGTGCAGTTTTGAGACCAGCCTGGGCTACAAGAATGGGCTCAAGGCCAGCCTCAACTGCATAGCGAGACCCTGTCTCAAAAAGACAAAAAAAAAAAAAAAGAAGATTATATATTTCAAATCAAACATTTTTCCTACTCACCACTCAATATTCATACTTACAAAAAAATTGCATTTTCGGATTCTGTTTTTGATGCAGTTCATAGAAGAAAAAAGTTGGATGGAAATAAGTAGACTACGTCAACACTAAAATTTCTCAATGATATTGAGAAAATTAAATTTCTAAAATCAAAGAATATCACAAATAACACAGTTGTGATTCTACTGAATATTTACTTAGAATCTGAAATAGTTTAAGCTAATGTTCTTTTATTTGACATTAGCTGTCTAATATACATTAAACACTCTTCTTGCATCGAGCATATTCCTGAGTGCAATGACTTGAGCTGCAAACAAAAAATTAATTTTTTTCCAATTTGAATTACATTTTAAGATGATTCAAATGTATATGGACATTAAATCATTTTAATTTTCATTTCAATGAGAAAAAAGATAAAATAGCAATGAAACAGTCTCAAAATAGCTTAGTAAGACAGTTACAATCACTAATACATTGCATATTGTTGTCTTCATAGTAGTTATTCAGATGACAAGATGTAGACATGATATCTTGTTAATCAGTATTAGTACAAACCTTTCTTCTCAATGAATTAAGAGAAAATAGCTGTATAGCTATACTATTTTGCATATTCATTTGTCTTCACAAACCATCAAGTCAAGAAAAGCATGAAGCAAAGTGCCACAAGTCTTGCAAGAAAACAAATTCCAAAGCTCTCCTTCAAGTTCAATGGGAAGTGAAATATTTCCAGGACAAAGAAAAACTAAAGAATTTCATGCTGGCAAAGCCAACCCTGCACAGTTTACTGAAAGATATTCTAGAGAGCCATCAAAGTGACCACAACTACACAAATGAAAATGGAAAGAGCCCACCAAATACAGCAAACAATTAAACATGGGAGAAAAAGAGACATAGAACAGTAGGTAAGTAACATGTCAATCAAAAGGCAACACATCTCAATTATAACCATTTTAATAGTTTCAACAGTGAACTAAACTTTGAATGAAACCTAGAAGGTATTAGATAGCTTGAAACTTGATTTCTGCCCACCATTATTTTTGAGTACCATGAAGGTTGTCCTTGTAGATTTGAATATAATTTAAGAGAGATTTCTACATACTACTCAAAACTTAGGAGTAAATTATAATTATTTTTAGAGTATGATGATGGGAAACTCAGATAAAAGCCAAATCCAATGATATCATGTCCCATAAGTAAAATGACTTAGGTTTAGGTAAGATGAGATGAGCATGTAAATTATATATTTTAATTATGCTTATTTCACTAAAATGTGAGATTTTTTTGAAAGTTTAAAAAATATATGCCGTTAGATGCTTGTGTTTAACTTTATTTTTTTCAAGTTTCAATTTTTTATTGTTTCAATTTAACAATGGTTATATTACATATTTTCAGCATCAGATCAGTTTAGATTAATACATATAGGTATATAAGATTG
>PVJA010046139.1:0-15273 GCA_004027025.1 Myocastor coypus | reverse complement strand
TACAACGTTGGGTAGACTGTGTTGGTTCTTGTGTTCTTTGAGATTATGATTCAATAAGAAGTAATGAAAATTTAGTTTTCTGCTTACAATATTAATACTTTGAAGGCCATTGAGCCAAATGTCTATTTCCCAAAAGCATTTTTTGTCAGTGCTAAGGAGTGAATCAAACTTTATTTTAAGAAATAAGTGCTAGAGAAACTTCTGCATAATTTGGCAACACTCACCTTTGTCAGAATAGTGCTAAAGGAAATGTATGTCAATAGAAAGCCTATATATTTCAGAGTAACTTTACAAAGGAATTAAGCTGAGTTAGTATTCTGATACCATCTTAAATCATCTACGGTTTCTGATAAACAACAAAGATTGTATATGTATTTCTAAAATTTTGCTGCAAAGACATTCTTTATGCTGACCCTACTCCTAACAGACAAAGCTTTGACACTATACCCTTACCAAAATCAAGAACATAAATTATTACAAAGAAGCTGATGTTGAACAACTGTATTTGATAATGGTGAAAAGTAGCGGGGTCCTGAAGCTTTCTGATCCTTCTTCCTTTTGAGGCTCAATGAGAGCCGTGGAATCTCCTTGTCTCCAAAACACACAGGCGCATCTAGCACACAGAACCACTGTGTGAGAGTCTTGAAAAGTTTTCAGTCCCAAGCGCAGCAGCTCGGAGTGTGGCTGCTCCCTGCTTGCTGAACTCTCCAGGCCGCCAAGCCCGAGGGCAGCTGCAACCCAACCAAGCCTGGCGGTTCGCAAACACCTTAGCTGGTCAGCAGTTTAGCCCAGACCCAGCCAGTCAGCAACATCTTTGATCTCAGTGACAGTAGGTTCAAATTAGCGGGCTGATACCAGTTGCTTCAAGGAGGGACAAGGTAAGAAGAAAGAAGCACAAGAAAAGCAAAACAAAAGAGGAGAGACGAGGGATGAATGACTGGATGTAAGAGGAAAGAAAGCAGAATGGTGGGAACCCAGGGTGGGGTGGCCTGGCCTCCCTTCTGGATGTCCGAGATTGGCGCTAGTCCTTAGCTCCCGCTCACTGCTGAGCTCCAGGGACTCCCGCCTCCCCCTCTGCTGGCCCCTCCTCTGGAGACTCTGGGTCTGTAACTCAGCGGACCCCTCCTCTACTCTCTCTGCCTTTGAAGGGGCTCTCCAGGGCCTGCTTCCTCCTCATGCATTTCTATGGAACCTCATTTGTACTGCGCTTGTCAGTGAAAAAGACCATACCAAGAAATACAACAGCCTTTGCTGTTCCATTTACCTTGCCTTATCCCTTCAAACTTTCTTGGGTGGTGTGCACCTGTAATCCCAGCACCTGGGAGGCTGAGGCAGGAGGATCAGTGTGAATTTGAGACTACTAGCCTGGGCTACAAAAGTGAGCTCAAGGCCAGCCTGAACTGCATAGTGAGACCCTGTCTCAAAAAGACAAACAAACAAACCAAAACCAAAAAATTTTCTTCCCATTTGTTTTCTGGGCTCACTTCAGTGATTTTCTTCACATTTCTTTGAGGTTTTACTTGCTCCCTTGTTCTTCTCTAGGCTGAGTTACCCTACAATTTAGCTCTCACTTTTCTGTGTTCTTTACAGTCCTTTTCCCCAGCAAAGTATCAATTATAATGGCAATGTCACATGGCAAGGAAAACAAGGGTTTCAGAAAGAAATCGAACCCCGAATTCTGGTTCAGGCCTCACTGCTGTGGAGCCTTAAACAAGTTATTGGCTTCTCTGAGCCTTGGTTTCTTCCATCTAAAAACAAAAAAACAAGATGATAATAGCTCCTTTTGCCTGCCATTTGAGAGTTGAATGGGATAAGCTTTGCTAAATACCAAGCAGCGGGCTTGTCCTGGTCTTACTTGAGAGGATTGATTGTTGCTGTCTGCATTACACCAGATGCAGTATAGGAATGAGCAGTGGTATTTTTTCCAAGTTAGCGAGGAGTGTGTACAGCTGTACATCACAGGGCACTGGGTCGGGAGCAACAATCAAAACCTTTACAACACAGAAAGGACGTAGGAAATGGGGAGAATGTTAGAGGTCTGAGAGACAAGGAACCTTCGCCTTCTGGAGAAGGGTGATAAGCAAGTTGGATTCTAAAAAATAAATATTAAGAAATGGAAGCAGAGAACACACCTGTCAAGGCAGATTCCTGTGAAACAGTGCAGACTAGTCAGGGCTGTTCCGAGGATGGAAGCATCAACTTAGAAGTGATGGAAGACAAGATTAACGAGAGATAGGGAGAGGCAGAGTGAGCTCTGTAACAACCATGATGATAATATCCAGTTATTGACTGGTTACCCGGTGTCAGGCAGTGCTATGTAATTGATATGTGGTTTTTTAAAAAATCCTCACTAAGCAGTCCTGAGAGTTAGCAGGCTTGGGCTCGGAAGGACGACACACAGAGGGCTCTGTGCACACATCTTTTCATCTGCTGACCAGCACCGTTTCCCTCCAGTTTTTCTCCAGGGTGTTGCTCCTTCTCTTTCTGGGCTCCCATGGAGCTGGTAGAGCTGCCTGCTCTCCTCCCACACCAGCATCAGAAACACCGAGAGCTGCACCAGAGGGACCCTCTCTGTGGCAGCACCTCCACGTCCTATGGAGACTCGGCAGTGGGCATCATGGTGTGGATCTAACCCCGCCCCCCACCCAAAGGCCATGTGCTAAAGGCTCCTCGGTAGCCTAGGATGCTG
Organism: Myocastor coypus; assembly: GCA_004027025.1. NCBI lineage: Eukaryota > Metazoa > Chordata > Mammalia > Rodentia > Myocastoridae > Myocastor > Myocastor coypus. Next base: position 12,584 of record PVJA010046139.1, on the reverse strand, counting down.
CAGGAGGTGGGGAAGACTTTAAGGGGTGGGGTGTAGTTAGACAAAGCTGGCCCCAGGCTCCTAGCATGCCTAGTGGCATGCTCTTCAAGGGGATGTTGGGGCCCTGGCCTTTGCTTTCTTTGTTCTACCACACGCTTCCCACCATGACATTCCACCCTGCCACAGGCCCAAAGTGACAGGGCCAACTGACCTTGGGCTGAAGTTTCTTAGGCTGTGAGCCCAAACCAATCTTTTTCTTTCCTGCCTGCCTTTTCTTTTCCTTTCTTCTTTTTCATTTTTCCCCTTCTCTCTCTCCTTCTGTTTTTATTTCATTTTCTTCTTCACTCCCTCTCTCTTTCCCTCTTCCTTTTTTTTCCCCTTCAATACTGGGGATTGAACCTAGGAAGCACGGAGAGGCACCCCCAGGCCTTTATTTTATTTTGAGGTGAGGATCTGTCTTATTTTGCAATTCTTCTGCTTCAGCCCCCTTGGTACCTGGGTTTCTTTCTGCTTTTCAGTTGACTTTCTCAGGCCACAACTGATTTTGTCAGTGTTAGAAAGCTAACTAGTACAGTAGGTGAGCCAAACCAAGCCACAAAGATCCAATTCTGTGGCTTTTGCTGGAACCGTTGGGAAACTGTTTGCTTTTCTGCCATGCTTACTCATTAGTGTGCTGCTGAGAGGTGAGGACGTAAGTCTGGGTCTCCTGGTAGGGGTGAGCAGTCAGGACTGAGCAGAGGAAAAGGGATGTATGCAGATACATCTGCTCATGAGGCCTTTTACTGAGTCCCTGAATTTCGTTCTGCCAGAAGCTACATCTCCTAACTCGTCAGCTGTATGAGCCAATTCAATCTACAAGTCAGTTTGACTTTGTTTTTTGTCTCTTGTGACTAAAATATTTATTTTCCATTTCCACTCATCATAAAGAACTCTAGTGGGCTGAGCCTGGTAACTGGGCCTGAGGAGATCTGGTGGTGCCTTTGACAAGCCATTTCTGTGGGAAAGGAGGCATGCGACTGGTATACAATGGTTCTCCCGTACCTGTGGTTTTGCTTGTGATGGTTTCTTGTCTTTTCTTTGTATTTTAAGGAAAGGTCTACAGAGTATTCAGGGTCTCACTACTAGATCAGACTCATAGTGATCTGACTGTTTACAGCCTCCCAAGAGCTGGGATTACAGGCACACGACACCACACACTAGTCTCAGTTGCTGTCTCAGTGCACCCTCGAGGTGGGGCTAGCATGGCAAGCCCAGGGATTGAGCCCCCAGCCCCTGCACTTGCTTGTAGGTGCTTTAATCCGCTGAGTTATTTGGTCGGCCCTCCATGGTTTCTATTGCCAGTGGTGAACCATGATCTGAAAATTTTAAGTAGAAAATTATAAAAATAAGCAATTTACAGATTTTTAAATTGCACACAGGGCAGATGGTAAAATCTCACAACCACCCTGCTCTGTGCTACCTGGCACGTGCAGCATCCCTGTGTCCACACTGCTATACAACCATTATTCTGGAGAAAGTTTCAGTTTCTTAACTAGTTACACATATACTTTCCACATGATCCAGCCTTTCTACTTGTGGATATTTATCTGAGCAAAATAAAGTCATATGTCATACAGTTTTTGTTCATGAGTGTCCACAGTAGTTTTATAGACTGTCCTGGGCATACATTGATTTATGATTCTTCAACTTTATGATGGCATGAAACCGATCCATGTTCTGTAGCATTCAATCCTGACTTTTGTTCTTTTCCCAGACAAGCAGTGCGATACTCTGGAGATTCTGAGCAGCAGAAGCACAGCTCCTAGGCAGCCACACCATATATGAAGTTCCTAGATGCAGAAGCTAAGGGGGAGTGACATAAAGCCTGTCAGTGGTTACCTGGAGGGGTGGAACAGCAACAAGCAGCTGGAGGGGTTACCATGGGAACTCAGTTTTTGTTTTTTTCTTTTAGTCTTTTTGAGACAGGGTCTCACTATGCAGCTCAGGCCAGCTTTGAGCTCACTTTGTAGCCCAGGCTGGACTTAAACTCTATCCTCCTGCCTCAGCAATCTGAGTGCTGGAATTATAAGCATGCACCACCACACCTGGCCCAGAGGAAACTTCTGAGGGTGAGAAATATGTCCTTTGTTTAGTTGTGGTGATATAGTACATAAATATTATATATTTGAATATATATCAAATCAAATATATATTCAAATATATATACAAACATGTATATATATTTAAATCCAGGGCCTTATACTGGCTAGGCAAGTACTTTAGCACTGAGCTACATTACTACCCTTATTTATTTAAGACTGAACTTTGCTATAATAGCCTAGGTTGGGATCAAACTTATGATGCTCCTACCTCTGCCTATTGAATAACTGGTATAGCTGGGCATGGTGGCTCACACCTGTAATCCCAGCACTTGGGAGGCTGAGGAAGGAGGATTAGTGCGAGTTCGAGACCAGCCTGGGCTACAAAAGTGAGTGAACTGCATAGCAAGACTTTGTCTCAAAAAGACCACACATACACAAAAAAGAATAACTGGTGTTTCAGACATGTGCCATTTCATGCTGTGTGAAGAAATGTTTTATAGTTATATGCGTATGTTTAGGAAAAGCAGTCTTTAAATATGTGGAATTTGTGGTATACTAATTATGCTGCAATAAAGCAGTTAATAACTATGCCCATTTTACGGTTTTCTCATTTTAGTCTTAAACACAGCATTACTTATTCCTACATAATGATTAAATTAGGAAGGAGGGCTGGGGACATAGCTCAGCAGTATAAGCACCCGTGTGGCAAGTGCAAGGGCCCAATTTTGATCCCTAGTGCCACAAAAATAAAAAAAATTAAAAAAGCAAGCAAGCAAGCAAGCAGGCAGACAGGCAGGCAGGCAGGCAGCCTTAGGAGCCCTGACATATTGCATTAGGACCACAATGCTTATAAAGTTGTAGTGGTAACGTCAGAAAGAATTTGAAGTATCTTGGCAGTGCAATAGTTGATCAACAACACAAAAAATGTTAGTGTTCATTTGAAAGCCACCTCAGCATTTGTTTCCATTGCCACATGACCACTGCTATGTTCATCTTCAGAACTGTCACCATTCCAAACTGTAACTCTGTTTCCTAAACAACAGCTCCCATTAAACAAAATTTATGCTTTTCAAGGCAAAATTGGTTACAATACCTGAACACTTGACCAGGAATGGCTTTGCAGGAGATTAAAATGATTTTAGTCATGTTTTCCACCTCCAGGGAGGTGGGGTGCAAACAGTCAGGTGCAGATTGCTGCACAACAGCTTTCCAGGTTGGGTGCTATGATTTGTACTGCAAATCTGGCCACCCTTTCTGACACTCATCAGTCCTGAGAAAAAATGGGTGAGGTCTCATGGATGACACACGGCCACTGCCACATTACTGGAAAAACAGCCTAAACTGCCTGCCCCACTAATAGTAGGTCAACTGGGACATCTCTGGGTGGGAGGAGTGTGCCTCCAGGTTCTGTTAGCAAATCACTTATAAATTATTTCACTTTCCTATGTTTGCCTCTTGCCCTTCTCTCAGGCTCTGCCTAGCAGTCAATGAGAAATTCTTGCAAAGTTAAGAACAGCTGCCGGGCGTGGTGGCGCACACCTGTAATCCCAGCACTCAGGAGGCTGAGGCAGGAGGATCGGTGTGAGTTCGAGACCAGTCTGGGCTACAAAAGTGAGCTCAAGGCCAGCCTCAACTGCACAGCGAGACCCTGTCTCAAAAAAAAAAAGAACAGCTACATCAGGCTGCCATTATTTATATTTCAGGTGGCTAAATTATGGGGAGATATTTGGAGTCCTGTTTTCCATCTGATTTAGTGATGTCTTCTGGTACCTTAGTTTGCATTTGCAAAAAGTGCTCTTATGCTAGGATTCAGGGGATTGAAACCTGTCCCAGGTGTACAACACACAGCAATGGCAAGGGGAACTTTTACAAGAGGCAGACCTTGTCCACGATACTTGGGGGGGCTCTGAGAATCAAATTTCTCACCTCTAAAACGGATACGAAGTCTACCTTTAAGTTATTTTGGGAAAAAAAAAAAAAAAAAGGATAAAGCCGGGCATGGTGGTGCATGCCTGTAATCCTTGCACTTGGGAGGCTGAGGCAGGAGGATTGGTGCGAGTTGGAGACCAGCCTGGGCTACAAAAATGAGCTCAAGGCCAGTCTGAACTACATACTGAAACCCTGTCCCAAAAAGACAAAAAAAAAAAAAAAAAAAGAGGATAAACTTTGCAAGGTGTATGGTATATAGCGTAGTTTCATTAATACAGGCTGGCGAAAACCATCACCTTGCTCCATCAAGTGACTTCAAGATCAAGAGAAAGGAAGGAGATGGTGGGAAAACAGGCCACGAAAGAACAAAAGTGTCTCTGACCTGAAGGATACGTCTACGTGCAAAAGTGTCCTCATTCAAAGTGGTCCTTTGATGTAACACGAAAATAGGCAGGCAGCAGTTTCGGACTACCTGGATATTGCCTAAAATTGTAGAGCAGTACTGATGTGAATTTCTGAAAAGATCTAAAATGCCCCTAGGCTTTGCCAAACACTGTCTCCAGTTTCTCCAGTGTGGCAATTAAGAATTTAGATGGAGTGAGTTCGACGTTGGCCAGGAAACTTGACTGTGCCTCAGACAGCTGGACTGTGGTCACTGCGACGGTGCGGACAGCGAGCAGGTGTCCACGGAGGGCTGTGGAAACCAGAGGGGTTCCAGCTGCTGGTGGAAGGACCCCTCCTCGCGAGCGCGCGGTACGTCGGGCCAGAGAAAGGCAGGAGACAGTGGGTCAGCCGGGGCGCGACGGAGGCCTGCAAGGGTCGCTCGCAGCCGAGCTCTCCCACCCCCCACCCCCGGGCCGGGAAGCCCTCGGGCATGGGGCGGGGCGGGGCGGGGCGGGGCGGGGCGCGGGCTGGCGCGAGGGCGGGGAGGCGGGAGCCGGCGGCGCCCATTGGCTCGGCGCGCAGGCCAATCCCTGAAAGCCCAGGGGCGGCGGCGGGGGGCAGTTCGTGCGGAGCCGCGGTGCGGGCAGCGGGTGCAGCAGCTAGGCGACGCCCGAGCTTACAGAGGCACCGCGGATCCGTCGGGCAGAGCCCCGAGCCCCGCCGCCGCCACAGGGCGTCTCCGCGCCGTCTGGAGCCCCGAGTATTTCCCGCGCCGCCACTTCGGGGCTAGGCGCTAGGAAGCACGGTGCGAGAGCCCGAGCGCAGCCCCTTCCACCGCCCGGGCACCATGACCCACTTCAACAAGGGCCCTTCCTACGGGCTGTCGGCCGAGGTCAAGAACAAGGTACGCTGGGCTGGGGCCGGGAGCTGCCTTCGCCGCGTTGTGCTGCGGGGCGGGCGCCCGGCCTCGTCCGCTCTCCGTCGGGGCGGCCGCGGGGCGGTGCATGGCCGCCCACGTCCCAGCGCCGACTTGGCTTTGTTCCCGCGTCGTGGGCCAGGACCAGCGGCGGGCGGGCGGCGGCTCCGGGCGGGCTGGAGCCCCGTTGCGCCGGCCCCTCCGGCTCGGGCTGCGCGGGGTGTAGGGTGTGACCCTCCGGGAAGGGGACGCTGCTGCGAGGCCGGTGCGCGCGGCCGGAACCCCGCAGGCAGCCTCCGCCTCCCCGCCGTGCGCCCCGGGCCCGGCTGCCGGGGACCCCACGCCACCCGGCTCGGGCCCAGTCTCCCCACCTAGGGCGGAGAGCGAAATTGGGCAGTTATGTGGCCGAAGCGGCACCTCATTGTTCCTCGCGTGCTCCTAGGTGGGAGAGCGCGGCGTGTCCGCCACCCCGGGCTGGGGACGGGGAGCCGTCCTTGGTGCTCCCGCGGGAAGCCGAGACAAAGCCGAGCGTGTGGCTTCGGAGCGGCTTAAGCTGTGGACTTGGGATGTTTTAGGGAACCTCGAGAAGTTTGTATCACATTACACTGTCACATCAGGGAGTATCTTTGTGGGTTGCTTTTGTTCAGGGTTTGCTGAAGCGGGTGGTTCTTTAGAGCGATTGGTACTGGGTGCCCGCTCAACGCTGCCACTCTGCGAGAATGTGTCGGGTCTATTTTGGGACTTTTGGCTTGGGAAAGAGATGAGAAGCGTCCCCCTCCCCAAATCTTCTGCTTCCTTCCTCCCTGCCTGCATTCCAAGCCCATGACATCAGGGGTTTCTGAGGGGAGAGACTAGCCAATCGGCGCGGAACTGCACACAGACCGCTCATTGTCTCCTTTCTGCTGTTCCGGCCAAAGCGCCACAAAGGAGGGCTGCTGTGGCTTAATTCCCGTTAACCTTCCGGGAGCCCTAGCTGGTCCGCGTTCGGATCGCCACTGCACCGTCCCACTGCCGGCACTGTCAGCCCGAAAGTCCCGGGTGCGGGCGTCTTTGCGGTGAAGTGAGTTACACGGGGGTGGGGAAGCGCACCCTCGTCCAACCCAGAGAAGGCTGAGCCTTTTCCCCCCCCCCCCCGCTACGCTGGCCTGCACAGCACACTCACTTAGCGGTAGGTTTTATTTTTATTTTGTTTTGGGTTTTTTTGGTCTTTTTGAGACAGAGTCCCAGGGTCTCGTTGTGCAATTCATGCTGGCGTTGAACACACTTTTGTAGCCCAAGCTGGTCTTCCAACTCACACCAGTCCTCCTGCCTCAGCCTCCCAAGTGCTGGGATTACAGGCGTGGGCCACCACGCCTGCAGCTCGTAGGTTTTGTATAGAATTTTAGCCTGAGCATCAAAAATTGAAGTCATGCATTTTCTCTCAGATGTATTGCCCTTATTAAAAAACCGTTTCCTAAATACTTTTTAACAGAAAGGGGAGTAGTTTATGTTATGATTGAGCACAAACCTCACCACTGGAAAACTTGCACAGCATTTGCCCATTCCTTCTCCAACCAAACTGGAGAAAACTTTTCAGGGAATCAGCATTTCCGGATGCAGTACTCTGCTCTGCCTTGTGGATATTAATTATTCCCCCTGTGATTATTGACTGGCCGCAATTAATATCTCTCTCTCTCTCTTGCTCGCTCCCCCCCCCCCTTTCATTGTAAATGAGGTACTTTGGCAGTCTTTCAAGTGACTGGTTTTCCTCAGATGTTAATATCCAACGTCGCTCTCTTTTCACTAATATAGGGGCTTCGCATACTGGGGCTAGGTTCCTGTAATTATAAATTTTTAAACAGTAAAGCCTCAGTTTTGAGAACCTTTGGAAAGTTAGTTATAAAAGACAGAGAGGATTATCTCTTTAAGCACCAAACCCAGTTTTTAATAATCCTTTTCATGTATGTGGTCCTTTCAGCCAGTATCCTTTCATGGAGGTCTTTGATCTTAACAGCAGAGCTGCCCTGTGAGGTGGAGAGAGCTGCGGAGACTCCAGGCACATATACAGACCAAGATGCTGAAACTCAGAGGGGGTGCGTTGGGCCCATCACAGAGAGATGGGGAGTAGCTGATGAATTTCAACTCTGAAAACTGTTACTTTTGTGCAGGGACTTCGATTTGTGCTACAAGTCCGATTGCCTCCCCTCCCTCACTTCTCGTTGCCCACCTGTCACTATACCGCTGTTTCTGTTCTGGGCTTGGAAATCAAACTTCCATGCTAAGTGGGTGTTTGTATGAGCTGGAAAGTTTAAGACTGTTGGATTAAAAGTGGATGTATGGGAACCTGAACTTCCTATGGTTTGGACATTTTCTTAAGGTACTGGCCCTTGAACCCAGGACCTGTGCATGCTAGGCAAGCGGACATGGAGCTACAGACATCTCCAGTCATTTTTCATTTTGTCTTTTGAGATAGGGTTTCCCTAAGCTGCGCAACTGTACCTTGAACTTGGAATTCTGTCCCAGTCTTCCAAGTAGCTGGGATTATAGTGTGCCCAGATGGCTGGAACAGCGTTTGCTTCCTTCTTTTTATGCATTATATGGTTTACATTTGATTAAAAGTCAAATCTTTGGGTTTTTTTTTGTTTGTTTGTTTTGTTTTGTCTTTTTGAGACAGGGTCTCGCGATGCATTTGAGGCTGGTCCTGAGCTCACTTTTGTAGCCCAGGCTGGTCTCGAACTCACACCAGTCCTCCTGCCTCAGCCTCCCGAGTGCTGGGATCACAGGTGTGAGCCACCACGCCCAGCTTAAATCTTTGTTTTTTGAGACAGGCTTCACTGTGTAGTTCAGTCTGGTCTTATACTCTGTGTAACCTAGACAGGCCTCAAAATTCATCAGGATTCTCCTCCCTCAGCCTCTCTGGGATTACAGGCTGGGCTACCATGCCTGGTCAAGTTGTTTTTTCTTAAAATTTCATTAACAAAGTGAAAACACATTTTTTCCTATGGAAGCAGTGCAGAGTGGCTTTTGACCCGAGTAAATGTGGGCTCTAGTTCCCCCTTGCCAGTTATGATGTTGGCAAGCGAACATCTTGGTTTCTCAGTCTATAAAATGGGGGAAAATAATAGTCACCGCTCCCCTGCGTTGAGTTGTTAAAGTATGCCTCTGGCCTGTAAGTTACTCAGTGATTACATTACAGCTGTTAACTCTTAGAAATAGAAAATTAGCATTGATGTTACATTTATTAGCTTTGTATGTCCTTGCTTCTTCAAGTGTTCAATTTATATTAATGGCATCTTTGATCGTGTTATATTTTTAGCTGTGAAAGCAGATCATCAGTGAATTGAAGGCACCTTTGATCGTAAATACTTGTAATCGATAGAATTTCAGGGAAAATTCTTAAAGCTTAAGACATTCATTTGGTGAGATGATAGATAATGCATAGCAGAATGTATACAATTTACTTTTTTTCAGTGGGGCAGTAAGGTGAAATTTTGTGATTTCTTCAGCCTGGAATATGAATAGTTTCTTTAGTAGTAGCCAAAGAAGAAGACAAAATGATTGATTTTCTGAAATTTACAGAGCCCTAGCATGGCCAGGGTGGCAGGTTGCAGTGGCATAGATCATTAGTGAGGAATTGGGGCACTCGATCCCACTGTGTCATACAGGTTGAACCAGGACCTCGAATGCCTTCTGGGACTCAAAGGTACACAGGAAGAGTATTGTTCCTGATAATCTATGAAGAAAATAAACCATAACAGTTCCTCAAGGGAAACACAGTATTTTCTGACAGTTGGCTTTAAACAAAATATTGGGGTTGAGGTAGTTTTCCATAAAGTTCAAGATGTACAGAAGCAGCCCTCATCACTCATGAGGCTTGGGGCACATAACCTGCAGACCTTTCTTAGAGAGAGTGGAGGAAATAAATGGGACCAGCAAGAGTTTAGCAGGAGCGGAAGTGATCTTTCCTTAGTGTGGTTTTCCAGGGGTGGAGGCTGTTTGAGTGTTAGGAACAGTGTTGGCGTACACACTCTCAGGCCTCTGTTCCTGTGTCGCGTCTGATGTGTGTAAGCAACAGCTGTTGGCAGAATCTTCTGGCCTATTAAACAGTGTTCCTGAGCTGCTGAAAAACATTTGGAAGGCCTGTTACCAAATTTTTACGTCATTGAAGAGTAAGTTAAACAGTCATGCAGTAAAAGTTAGGAACCGTGTCCCCTGAGGCCCTCCCCGCAATTGCTAGGTCAGAGTAATCCCAGGGTGACTCCGGCTATAATTTATACCTAAAGTAGAGCACCAGGATCTTTATAACAATGCATTGATGGTTGTATTTTTTTTTAAATAAAACATTAAAGTTCAGAAGTAGGTTTGTAATTAAAATCTTTTTTTTTTTTTTCCTCCAGTGACATGGATGTTTATCTCAAAATACGTGTTTTAGTTAAGCATACAGTTTAGTGGCACAAGTGCCTGCCTGGCAAGTACAAGGTCCCGAGTTCAATTCCTATTAAAAAAAAAAAAAAAATCTGTATATTAGGATAATAGTTGCTTAGCTTAGTAAATATTTTTTATTTAATTAATTTCTGTACCACGAGTGCATTCTGTGATCTCTAGAAGCTAAAAATTAACCTTGCTAAAGTAGTCTATATAGAAAACTTTTGGGGGGTTGCATCACTGGGAGTAGAAACCAGGATCTCATGCACATACCAGGCTGGTGCTCACCTTACATGAGGGAGTTCTAAGGTTACTAGTGTGATGTTTGTCAAGGTCATTTTTTTATAACTTGTTTTTAAGGAAGTTTATTAGTTAGTATTACACCAAAAACTTAACTACTATCATTTTAATGCTGAATTCAGGATTATTTCTTAAGAAATATGTTTTGGCTAGCATTTAATTTTTCTTAGATGCCCCAGTTAGAGAGAAATGGTGGAGGTCCGCACTGCAAGGCTTTCTCTAATGCCTGTCCCTCCTGGAAGACTGCCAGAGAAGTGGCATTTGGTAGGAACTGGCTATTAGGATTTGTCTGCCCACCGTTCACCAAAACAAAAAAGACACACTGCTGCAGTGAAAGGAACTATACTTCTTAAGAATGCTAAGACTTACCAGGAATTTTAAAGAGGATTATAACTATGTTCACTGTTTGGTGACTTGACAGCTTTTTACGTGCTTTTCTATGGAACTTGTCCTGTATGCCTCTCTCCATTCTTAGGTTTCAGGAATGGGGCTGAGAGTGAAGGCATTGCCAGTGACTCCCATCAACTAGAGTCCCTCTAACTAAATAAATTATTTTTCCCTGGTGTCTGTTCCCTTTTCAGGTTGTGACCTGAGTGAATTTTTCCTTTCCCCCTCAACATGTCTGCCCCACTGAATGCTGTATCCCGAGCTATGATTAATGTTTTTTGTTTGTTCTTTGTCTTTTCCGCACAGGGTTTTGCTGTGCAGTTTTGGCTGCCTTTGAAGTCACTTTGTGGCCATTGCTGTTCTTAGGCTCTGGGCAGTGCTCCTGCTCACTTCTTGAAAGCTGGGATTATAGGTGTGCAGCACCATGCCTGCCCTGTGTTTAATGTTGTTTTTTAAAGCACATTAGATGGATTTGGGTTTTCAACCTATTCTTACCATCATATCAAGGAGAGTGAAGAAATGTTGTCTTCTCAGTATGAGTAGCGGGTAGTGAGTGGGAAGAAGGTTGTCCTTGGAATTGTCTGGCAGTTTCTGTTTTATTCAGGACAGTAGCCTTTTACAGTGCGTACGGTGAGCACATTGGCTCTTCTTAGATCTTCACTTAAACATGTAATGGGCTTTTAATTGTTACTCATAATTTCTTATGGGCGTAGGGTTAGATCCAGGTTGTTCATACGGATATGAGCTTACAAGTTGTGGAGTCCTTATTATAAGACATACAAGCATATGTTTTTTCAGGTTTTATAAGGACATAACCGTGTGAATACTTGTGAACTGAAAGGTGTCCCAGTGGCTCTCACCCAGAGTTGTTATCAGTGAGAAAGTGAACGTTGTGAGCACCAGATTGGAATCCTGGTCTTCTCTGCAAGATGAGGCTGTCATAATAGGCTTACAGGGTGTGCACATTGTATAAATGGCAGCTGTTGTTTCCTTTTTGCTGACTGGCTGTGTTAGGTTGGGTCCCCTGTCCTTACCTTCTTGATATTGATGCTGTCTCCAGAAGCTGAACATTCATTCACTAGTCTGTTATATCTGAACAAGCAGTGCTGTCCTGTTCTGCGTTTGCATCAGGAATGTGACCTGCCCCTGGAGTTGGCCTCCAGAACTCTTTCACCTGGCCATGGTGAGACCCTCAGGTCTGTGCCACTGTTCTCTTGTGGCCACAAGGCTTCAGCACCAAGGACTTGCTTTAGAGCCAGAGGCCTAGCTTGGGGCATGATAGATCTGCTTTTCTTTTTGACTAACAGATCAGTTTCCTCTTAGGAAAGATACATCTTTAATTTCTTGATTTCAGAGTTCCAGTATTCCTCCCCGCCTCACAGTGTTTATATCTTGCTTCTCATTGGGAGCTTTTAAATATTTTTATGAAGCCTTAAGTATGTGAAGCAAATCCACAGGCAGAGAAGATGGAAATCCTTAGTTTTCCCCATCCTCTGTATCTCCCTTAGAGGGCAGGCCTGGGAAGCTATAGCGTGTGGGTGTGACTCTTACACAAGCTTTTATAGCAGGAAGCCCCGGGAATTAGGGACTTGAATGTGGAGAAAAGAGGCCCTTTGTGCTAGGAAGGGCTCTCCTCTATTCCAAACCTGGGCAAGGATAGTTACTGACTCTGTGCCTCAGGAGTTCTAGCTGTGAAGTCCCAGAGTGGGTGGAGCTTGGGCATCTTCTCTTCCTTTCCTGAGTATTGGGTGCAGTCTGCTGTATCCTCCTTCTTGGTCCTCCTTGGCACTGCACGGGCTCCACTGGTAGAGTCTTCATTTTCTCTTATTTTGTTTCATATGGGAGGAGATGGGAGAGAAAATAATACCATATGTAGCTAGTCGCATACTGTTGGTTCATTCAGATATGTGATTTTACATTGCAGAAATAGTAGCAGCAAGTGTATTGTACTTCTAATCAAGCATTGAAATGATAGAGACACAAAGACTCATGTTGCGAGCTCTTTGGGGTCCCTGGCCCTTGGCAGCAGAGCCAGAACCCTTGGGTGGTTGCTTTGAGTCTGCATGTGGCTCGGTGCCTCCCCCGAATGGGCCATTCTCTGCTCTGCTTCTGCCTTTCCCTTGTGTTTCTTCAGGGACTTGGGTGTTGTTACATTAAGGACCCCTTATGGTTTTTTTTTTTTTTTTTTTTTTTTTTTTTTTTTT
>PVJA010046138.1:0-15267 GCA_004027025.1 Myocastor coypus | reverse complement strand
TATATATTTTACCTTTTGGATTATTTACTCTTTCAGCTCGCTGTGAAGCTCAAATTTGTTGTGCTCCTCCTGTCTCAGCCTCCCCAGGGCAGGAATTACAAGCATGCACCGCCACACCGGGGGTTCTGAACCCAGATCCTTGCACTTGCCAGGCAGGCACTTACACCACTGCACCATCTCCCCAGCCATACGTAAATTTTCTTCCTCCTCCTCCTCCTCCCTCTCTTCCTCTTCCTGCTCCTCTTCCTCTTCTTCTTTTTCTTCTTCTTCCTCTTCCCCTTCCCCTTCCCCTTCCCTTCCTCCTCCTTCTCCTTCTTTCTGTATTTTAGTAAGGCTCTACAGGGTTTCACAGTGACTCACCTGTGTTTGTGCTCCAAAGAACTGAGGTTACAGGCACGCACCACCATGCCCAATCTCAATCAACTGCAACCTGGGCATGCCCCAGGGATGGGGCCCGCACAGCACACAGGGCATTCAACCAGCCTAAGCAGCCGCTTTAATCTGTTAAAACTTTTGATCTATGAATATAGCGTGTACTCCATTCACCAAGATATTTAATCTGCTTTGGCAACATTTTATAGTTTTCAGAATAATAATTTTATGTTTTTATTAATTTCTACAAACATGTTATTATTTTTGAAGCTATTAAAATGGAATTGTTTCATGAAATTCAGTTTTTAATCAATTATTGTTACTGCCTAGCAATATAAAGGAGTTTTCAGATGGATCTTATATCCTGCAGTGCTGTTGAACTTCTCATTAGTTTTAATAGGTTTTATTTGTGAATTCATTGGGATTTTCAGTATCTTGTGTTTTATTATTTCATTTCCAGTATGATGGCTTTTATTTTGTTGTCTTGCATTATTGTTTGAACTAGAATCTAGTAAAAAAAGAATAGCATAAAGGCAGAAAGAGTTCTTTCCTGTCCTCTTCTTGACCTTTGAGTGAAGATGTTTAGCATTTGCTCTGAATTATGATTTCAGCTGTGCATTGTTGATAGGCTTTTGTCAACTTGAGGATGCTCCCTTTTATTGCTATTCTGTGGACTCGTTCCATCATGAATGGGATTAGATTTCGTTAAACATTTTATGCAATATTAACATAATCATGTGGCTGTTGTCTTTTATTCTTTTGAAATAGGTTATTGCAATGATTGAGTTCTACATAATAAACGAAACTCAAATTACAGGAGCAAAGCCTACCTACTCATCACTGTTCTTAGAGTCTGTTTTGTGTGTTGCTGGTTTTTCTTTTCCATTATTTTTTGAAGTTTTGTAGTCACTATCCATGAATACGCTGCTCAGCATTTCTTAACAAGTGTTGATTTTGTGGATCAGCTTAATACTGGCTCTGAAAAATGAGCTGCGTTTTCTACATTTTGGACACTTTTCTCAAAGATTGATGCTAATTCTTCTTTAGTTATTTAATAAAGCTCACTAGAAATGTCATCTGGTTTAGGTTTCTTTTTTTTTTTTTGGTAAACATTTTGATGTGTTGATTCAGTTACTTGACTTGTGGTGGGTTGCTCAGATTGTGTTTCTTCTCCCACCAATTTCAGTAATCTGCAGCTTCCTGGGGCCTCTGCTCATCTCTTCTAAATTCCCTAATTTGTTGGCTCACAGTTTTCTAGGATTTTTTTTTTTTTTTTTTGCGTTTAAAGTTTTAATGATGTCTCTTGTCATCTGCCTCCAGTGAGAACTGCAGTCCTACTGAATTAGGGACAGACAAGAGTAGAGGATGTCGTACCGTGTGGGAGCCCAAACTGCTGGTGTCCATTTTGTAATAACATCATCATCTTGCGACAGCCTCATCTCACTATAGCCTCTAGTTCAGTTTCTATTTTCCTACCCCCTGCTAGTTTCCCATAAATCACGTGCTCTTAAGTCCCTCCCCTGTTGCCTTGGATAGCTGCTGACGTGTTTCTGGGTTGCCCGCTGTTGCCTTGGATGCCTGCTGACGTGTTTCTGGGTCGCCACCATTGCCTAGGATATATGCCGATGTTACAGGCAGAAATTATCTCATTCCCACACCCTGTATATATGCCCGAGTGCCTTTTTGAATAAACGAGATTGGATCAGAATCCTGTCTTGTCTCCATTTCTCGTGTCTCTTGTCTCATTTTCCCCCTATAATCCTCACTCTCCCACTAGTACCCATGCTGATTCCCCGCTGGTTGATGGAGACAGCACCGCCCAGTGCTGTGGTCTGGCATGGTCCTAACTGAGACCTCATGTGTTATCCTGAGTAGAGGTTTCTCCATCTATTCTATGGAAACTTCTGGAAATACTGCATTTCGTTATTATTGTGGTTGTGCTTAATTTTCATCTGTTAGATGGTTGGTTCACAGAGCTGAGGATCCAATGTATACTTCACCCTCCTATGTTAGAGGTCAGTTTCTATTTATTTATTTATTTATTTATTTATTTATTTATTTATTTATTTATTTATTTTAGGGAAGGGTCTACATTGTGTTCAGGGTCTCACTACTAGATTGGACTTGTAATGATTCACCTGTTTATAGATTCCTGAGAGCTAGGATTACAGGCACATACCACCCCACCTAGTCTCAATTGAGTTTTAGTGTGCCCTGGGGGTGGGACCAGCACAGCAGGCCCAAGGACCAAACCCCCAGCCTCTGTGTCTGCTTCCAGGTGCTTTAATCCACTAAGCTATTTGGCTGGTCCTAGAAGTCAGTTGCTAATTATTCTTATATTTTAGATTCACTCACTGAAAACACACAGGCCAATTACTTTTCTATTTTGACATAGAAGAAAATGCATTCTAACTTGTTCATAAATACTAAACTTGTGTCACATTTCGCCCGTTCAATGAGTATCCTTATACATGACTGTAGAGTGTGTGTCTCAATAACTATTGAGTACATACTTAATGAATAAATTTAAAAATGGGAATAGTTGCATTTTTGTTAGTATTGCTCAATAGATTATGTCATTTAAAATTACACCAAGTAAGAGCCAGTCCCAACATTGTTTTGTGTTTCATCAATACTGGATATTATCCAATATTAGAGCCTGCCAGTCTGAGACTAGACTCTTCCTTCCGTTTAATTTTGCTTTCTCTGACTGCTACTAATACTTAGAATATTTTTATATTTATTAGATTCTGGGTTTCTTTTCATTTTGATTTTCTCTCTTACACATTTTTGTCCATTTTTCTGTTGTGCTGATTTTCTTTGGGTAAGCAATGATTAATTTTTAGAAGTTATTCATTCTGTATTCTATATTATCTTATGTGTATTATAAATATTATTTTTATATATTACATGTCAAAGCAAGATCGGAAAGATTTTCACTGAATCAAATTAATCTTTTTCAAAATATTTTTTCTCTTCAGGTTTTATTTTTAAAACTTTCCCTGTGCCAACCAGATAGCTCTGTGAATTAAAATACCTGCTTAGGCAGAGCACAGAGTCTGGGCTTTGAACCCCCATGTACCCTACTGGCCCTGCCCCCCAGGGCTCACTGAGGTGACTGAGACTTGGTGTGGTAAAAAGCAACTGTCATTCCAGCTCTCAGGAGGCTGAAAACAGGAGAATCACTACAAGTTTGATCAGTGTAATGAGATTCTCTAGATCCTGTACTAAATAAAAAATAATAGTAATCATAATAATAACAATAATTTAATATATAAATAAGATTTTCCCTACAAGCAAATTGGAATGAAATTCTATGCTTTCTATTTAGCTTTTCACATATAGTCTCGGATTTACCTGGAATTTATCTAGCTAATTATCTCAGCACCATGAGCTGAATAATACATCTTTTGCTTTAGTTTTCAAATTTTTCTTGGGCGATTATGAACAAGTCTTTAGGTATGTCTCTGTGGACTATTTGTCTATTGATTGTACTGATCCTATGCGATTTTAATTACTACAACTTTATAATTAATCTTGATATTTGCAAATATAACGTCCTAGCCCTCCTTTTATTATTTTAAATTGTTTTGGCAGTGTTGCTCTTTTGGATTTGTCTATGAACATTTAACATTAGTTTGCTCAGATTGATGTGAAAACTGGGTTTCATATTATTAAAAAAAGAAGTCTCTTTTTTCATGAAAGTTCATTGTGCCTAGCTTATTATTGCTTTGTTTTCTGTGCTGCTATGTGACATGATCTGCTTTAGAACAGGTTTTAATTGATGTCACTGTGCTTAGAGAGCTTTGGGTCTTTCTATTTTATCTTGTAACTAGCTGCCTTGGTGAACTTGCTGCTTCATTTACAAAATTTATTCATATGAGTTTTTATAACTTCGTTGTTGACAATTTTGTTTTATCCTTTCTGTGGCTTTCTGTTTAATATTTTTTCTGTTCTTCCAGAGATTATAATATGCACTGAGTAGCAGTCAGTGAACTCAGCCACTCTCATGTCTTTTACTCCTGACCCAAGAAACAGTGTTCTTGATCTGTAAATGTGATAAATGGTGACATCATTAGTTGCGTCAAAGTTTGGATTTTTCAGAAATAGTTGTTGTAAGACAGAGTTCAGAGTAGAAGATGTTGATGAGGGATCACGACCCTTCAGAGAAGGGAGGTTGGGCTGAGGCAGGAACTAGCTGTGATCAAGCACAACAAAGCTACTCCAGGTTACAAAGGCCTACCATATTTTTCTTGAGCTTCTATGGCAGAGGCTGAAACTGTCTTCCCTCTCAGTAACCAGATACAGTTGTCCCCAGAACAGTAGATCCTTGGGGAAGGCACCTGTGCCTCTGCAGCTAACCCTGAACGGCAGCCAGGAGCCCTCTGCTAACTCTACCTGGGGCAGCTGGGCACCAGCTCATGGGCAGGGAGATCGTAGGTGAGCATTCCGTCTTTCACAGCTATGATGCCTCCTCTTCCAACGTGCTGAAAGGGTTCTTGCTCTCTAAAATAAATCAAAAAATGCATTGACTGCTTTTCTTTAATCTGCTTAAATAGTGCTCTTTCTTAGTCTATCGTTATGCTGACTTATATATTAAAAGTTCAGTGATATCTCATCAGTGACAGCTCTGAAAACCTTGGATGGCTCTGTTTGGCCAGGAGTTGGCTCTTTCTGCCATGTGCATTCACGGACTGCATTTGTGAAATATTTTACAGAAAAAAAATCTCTTTTCTTTATGAGTCCACATTTAGATGGCTCTTGGCTTTGTAGCCCCTGCTACAGATACCCACCCTCCCTCTGCAGTGACCATTACTTCTTTGCTATTACTGTCCTGATATCCTCTAAGCCCCTGGGAGAGCCTGCTCGCTACACTTCTCCACTGACAGGGCTTTGTTTTTCTTTTTCTTTTTAGTTTCTTTTTATTACTTTTAATAAGAAATAACAATGTGACAGTTTCAAAACATGTCAGCAGTACATTTCAATATTTGATACAACGCATATTGTTATCCTCCTTTTAGTTATACAGAGCCCAGGGTGTAGGTGTTATAATTTTTCAAATCATTATTGGTAAAGTCAAATTTCTTCTCACTGAACTAAGAGAAAGTAGTTGTATACATAATCCAGCATTCCATAATCACAGTGAGTTATTGGTAAAACTGGCAATGCTGCAAATGGTTGATTTAAGCCTTCTGTAGCTCAGCATTCTATTCTAGTTTTACATTTTATACCTTGTGGTTAAACTTTTCTGCTGGGTGGACAAGGCCAAGTTAAAGCAAGACCTGTATAACAAAACATGTAACGTTTGTATCTCTCAACATCACTCAAATCCCCTCAGGATTTACTTTGAAACCATATACAGTACTTTGTAGAACTGTTGTCAGTGTCAGCCATCTGGATGAGTCATGGCCATTGCTTGACCAGTTTGTTCTCTGTGAAAGCCTCAGAGGATGGTTTCTCTCTAGGTGACTCTCCTTTGGCACCCTATGTATCTTCAGTCCCTTTCCTCTGCAGCCCCATAATCTCCTTGAACAGAAAATTTGGGAAACCACTGAGTTATATGATGTTACAGCATAGGTTCTCTTCTGTTCTGAGTCCTCACTGACCTTGAAGGCCTGGACCAAAATATTGGCTATCCTTATAGAACTTCCTGAGCTCTCTTCAGCCTTGTCCTCTCCTTTGGGGACTCTGATCTTTCCCTTAGCTAGCTTTATCATGGCTTTCATCTCCTTTTCGATAGCTTTCCTGCCAGAAGAATAACTCAACATGAGGGTGCCTCACCATGAGGGCAGAGATTTCTGATTCCACTTGGAGGAGCTGCTCTGCTCTCAGCATAGCTGTTGGCAAATATGAGATGCTCAGAACAGCTCCTAAAGTACACATGGTATTTGAGAACAGGAAGCAGAACTCTCTTGTCATTTTGGAGTTCTAATACCAAATGCAAGAGGTGGTGCCATGAATGAGAGAGATCTGTGTGCCCAGCCCGGGAACAGGGATGTGTTCAGCAAGATCTGGAATGGAAGCAGGACTCCTCAGAGTTATGCTGAGCTGGGATGTATAGTTTTTCTTTTCCCTTGCTCCCTGAAAGTCCTGCTTTTTCCTAGGCAAGCTGACAGCAACAGAGGGACTATCCCTATTCCACTTAGGACATCCATGCTGTAGTATTTTTAGGGGATGCCAAGGCCACTGGCCACTCAAGCAGGAATTTATGAGCCTCTCATTCTCATTATTTCTGAAAATTTTAATTGTGCATCCAGTTTGTTGATAAATATATTTTGAAGAATCTTAGAGAATCTAGAGTGAATAAAACTGGCAAAAGTCATGAAAAATTGTGGGATTTCCCTCGGAAAAACACTTACCTCAGAAGGTTAGGGCCACCATCCTTCTTCCGCATATGAGCATGATGGGAAGCCCAGGCACGTGTTCCTTCATCATCTGTCCATGACACTCACCTGCCGTGGTACTCTGATTATGCTAGCAACACCACAGAACTCAGCAGAGAGTCAGCACACAAGCTTATTTGTGTTAATATTCTGAGAAACCTAGTCTGCTTTCTTCCCTGTATGCTGATCCACACTGCGCCACGGTGTCTAGATCGCAAGTGCAGACATTAATCAATGGACTCATTGCATCTCACTGCCTCTCACTCATGAAATGATGGACTGGCTGCTCTCTCTCTCTCATCTTATTTTGGAGAGGGTCTTCCTAAGTTGTTTGGGTCCCCAAGGCCTGCAGCCAGGGGCAGGCGGAGCCTGAGGATGGATTTCTAATGTTGTTCTATCCTCCATCCCAGTGACAGATGAGCTGTGTTAGTGTCCGCTGGGGAGGAAGGGCGATTGTACTTTGTCATTTACAGGATACCTGAAGAAAATGTGATTCACAGTGGTGTGGAATCAAGCAGGATAAAAAAATCAATTTATTATTTTAGTCATGCCTGAGCTTCACTTTTTAACTGTCTTTAGGCCTGCGATACTCTGAGAAGCAAAAGATTACTCAAGGAAAATCTTATGGCGTGATAGTTGTGATATAATGTGCCTTCTCTCCATGTCCTGGCAAATGAGGAGAAGCAATGACCGATGATGTGCAGGTCACAGCCCTAAATCATGAGTTGGTTATCCTGCGAGCATGACATTGCCTTGCTGTGTACAGGAAACACGTTCTGTGTTTCATGCATGGCTGGCTCTCATGACAGGGAAAGTGACTGGTCTAGATGCTCAGAAGGGGAGACTGCCCAGCCTATATTGGTATTGAGGTGAGGAGGAAGTAAGGCAGATCCTTCACTTCCGGAGTAAAGGTCATCAAGCCAAGGTCATCTGCCCTCAGTTGTCTCCCAACTGTACAAGGGCCTGACTCCCTCATGTGGTTGGATCAACTGCCACGTGAATGTGTCAGGATCCCCTCAAGCCCTCCTTAGGTAGAACACCGCCACGCTCAAGGACATGATGGACAGCCCTCTCTGCATCCAAGACAAGAAGGCCACCTTGAGCCTTTGTGCCATATTCTTGACACAGGCCTTGAGATGAAGAGCAGTTTCCGGAATGCCTCTGCTGGCTCTGAGACACACTTTTCTCACACATGTCAAGGGTTGTATCCTCCTCTTCCAGCTGGGGTCTGCTCCTGGGCACAAGAGAGTGAGTGCTTCTTCTAGGCCCCTTTTACAGGGCAGCAAAGCCCTTGAGGGTCACCTTTGCTATTTTTATTTTTTGGATAACTGAATTAAAGACCCCACCCCATAGTGGTTATGGACGGAGAGCCTCAGACTCATTTGTAAAGGTGAGTGGTGAGGATATTTCTAAGTGGGAGGAGAGTTTCCTGCGTGGAATCTGTGGGGGTCAGCCCCAAGTCCAAGCACCCAGCAAGCCCAACAATGCCTGTCTCACTCTCTTCTCTACTAAGTGATACGTGCACACTTTCACCATGTCTATATTCCTATCGTGGCCTCTCCCATTCTTGCAACTGCTTTTCAGTATGAAAATAAGCATTCCTTGAAAAAAAAAAAAAAAGTCTTATATAATGGAGTCCCTAGTAGGACAGCTTGAGCCCTTCAAGTAAGTCCTCATCTATGGGGCTGGACCACGTTCCTGGCCCTGGGTCAGTCCCCAAGGCAGCGAGGCCTGGGAGCAGGGTGGGTGTGACCATGGGAGCAGCATCCCGAAGCTTGTTCCTGTTTACCCCTTCCTCGTTTCAGCCCCCGAAGTACTCTAGTTGCTATGGAAACCAAGGCATCAGAAGGGTGGCTCCTCTGTCCGCCGGCGAGGAGATCCATCTCCATCAGTGACAGGATGCTCACCTGGCACGGTGGCGTGGCAGGAGATTGGGCAGAGCGGGAGGCCTGCTCCGTGGCAAGGCCCAGAGGCTGCAGCCGTGGGCGGGAGCTCCGAAGCTTGCATGTGTGGCAGTGCAGAAGGGCCTCTCTGTGCTCCAGGTTCAGAGCCTTTTCCCATCTGCTCGGTGTCTGGGCTTCTGGCATGGGGACTACGCTCTCAACCTCATCTCCATCAGCTGGTCATTATGGTGATCTACAGCCTGGGAGGCAGACTCACTCCACGCCCCATCATGGTCCTGCCCATGGAGACGTGCCCTGCTCTGACCCTTGGCCACCCTCAGCAGACATGGCAGACTATAGCATCCAACCAGGGTACATAAAGCCAAGGCTCCACAGTGCTTGCCCAGGGCTTTGGGGAATGGCTGGTGCTGTTCTGCCTTCAAAATGCTCCTAAAGGCGAAGATCTGTATATTTCTCTGATCATTCCTGGTCATGCATATTTAAGGTTCTCTCCTTCCCTTGACCTTGGCCTTGGCTTTCCTCTGACTAGGGTGGATGGGAGTTGGACTTCCAACCCATGGGTTTTCTGCCTATTACTGGATAAAGCACCTCTAAAGTCTTAGGAGCCTGAGCCTGGCCAACCTCTATGGCTGGTCTCACTCCCACCAACTCCTCATCTGCTTAAATAAGAGTCTCTGTCTCCTCTCTGACCCTTCCTTCTGCCAAAGAAGGGGACCTGCCCACATCCCTCGCTCTTCCACCTTAGTGCGATCACTATTACACGGTGATGACAAGACAGCTCCTCTTTGATCTCCCACAGCGACCCTGCACAATGTGATAGCACAAAGTATTCTGGGACCTTCACATTGGAGGAAGCCGCTCAGAGCAGGCAGCTGTAGAGGACAGAACACCATGCCAGGCTCAGGGACTCACAGAGCCGGCCTCGCATGGAGCAAGCTCCATGTAGCTTCACAGACACAACTGCAGACATACAGGTTAGTCTGAGTAAGTACAAAGAAAGTAGTGCAATAGGATACAGAGACGAACAGTGAACAGTGTGTGTGTGTGTGTGTGTGTGTGTGTGTGTGTGTGTCTGTCTGTCTGTCTGTCTGTCTGTGTACTGTATGTACCAAAATACTGGCATGTAGGGACAGAGCTTCTATAGATTTTACCCTATACCCTATAGATTTTACCCTAATAGTTGGAGCTCATATGACATGCATCAGTTATATTTGAAGTCGGAAAATAGGACTGGGAGGGAATGGGCTTGCCTGCTCAGAGGCACCAGAAGACAAAGCTCGCTCGGGGCGTATGCCCCAGTGGCACGTCTGAGGGTATACGTGGGCAGCGTGAGAAGATTCTCAGGAGGTGTTCGAGTTCCTGGTGAAGCCGGGAGACAAGCGCAGAGGAAGACGGCGCAGCTCACCACACAGCGGCTTTTGCTGCCAACCTCAGCTACCCTTTACCGTGCAAACCTGACTTGCCCTCCACCTGTTTTTCTGTCTCTCCGTTCTCTCTCCCAGGACAGAGGACAGAGCCAACTGAGCCGACATTCAGTTTACCTGGAAGACTATTCTGTGGAACCACTTGACGTTCCTACCAACACAAGTGATATTTCAATTATCTATCAGTCTTCCTCTCTTGAAAAATGGAAAATTGCCAGAATGCTGGGCAGGAAAGGATTATCAGGCTGGCAGAGAAGGCACCTACAGAGCTGGGCTTGGTCCAGGACAAGAGTGAATTCCGGGGCAGATACTGAGGTCAACTTGTTACCAGGCCTTGCTGCCCTAAAAGCCCCCTAAACTTTTTTATCAGAACCATGCCCCTGGGTGCCACGGTGGCCCGAGGTGCCTACAACTCAGCTCTCCCAACGTCCTTGTCATAGGTTATAATTGGGTTCAGCCAAACCCAAAGAAATCTGTTTAACAGACAGACAAGCTGGTCCCAGACTCCCCTGGCTCACTTAGCAAGTTGGAAAACCATTTGCTTCAGGGTTGTGGATTTAAATGAAAACACAAGCTGCCAAGCTGCCAACATGTGCTGGTCACATCTGCACGACTGTGAGGAAGTGACATTTCACAGACTCCCCACAAGTGGGCCAAGGCTCAGAGAGCCAAGAGCAGACGAGGCTCTCCGCCAATTCCACACTGGCTCCCTACCCTGCCCTTCTTCTCTCCTTCTCAGTCCTGCTTCCGTCTCCCCCTTTCTACCAGTACAGTTTCCCAAAACAACTCTCATCTTATTAAATATTTGGGGAGCATCCTTCTAAGCAGCAAGCTGTTCGCCAAAAGACATGACTCTCAGGCTCTCTCAGCACTAATTAGAAACATTTGTAAACAACCCGATGAATGCCACGGAAGTCCCATCCATGAAACAATAAGGACAGAGAACAAGCATCCACATGTAAACTGGGAAATAGTTTTCTTTTGAACTTTGCAGATGGGACTGGTCCATACTGTATAACAGAAAATTAAAGCTGTGCTCACCGTCGAAGGCACCACTATCTGTCTGCTGTGTCAAAAGGCACACTGCGGTGTCTCGTCTCACTTCTGTGTCTTACACTAGGCAGGTAGGACACGGGGCCAAACAATCCATAAGCCAATTTGTTCTGGACACATTTAAAAAACAAATACCAGCGGACCACCCGTTTTCCAGTGACAGCTTTATGACTGTTCCCTGGTTTCTAAACAGGCCAGCAAACTGCCTCCAAGTTTCTGAGCAGGTGGCCTTGGGTACAAGCCAACACATTGTGCAGGAGTCCAGGGCAATCCTCCGACCAGATGCTTATTCAGACCTGGCAGGACTTGCCAAGGGCTAATTAAAAATTTTTTTTGCCCATTTGGAAAAACTTCCACAATTCTGCCTTCCTGGTGAGCAGACAGAAATTTTACAGAAAGCAAAAACAAAAACTCCTTCGTGCAGAAAAAAAAAAAAAAGAAAGAAAGAAAGAAAGCAAAAGCATCTCAGGTCATCCATAGTGGAAGCCAGAGTTCAGCTGCAGTTCGGGTCTTCAGAAGTGACTCGTGGTGAGTGCAGTCCCACTCCCGACGGCTTACATAACAGACTGTTCTATTCTGCACTGACCCAGATGGGTAAAGATTTCTGTCACCTATATAGAGATGAATACTTGGAACGTCAATAGCTGTTGCTAGGAAGTCGATCGCACCTGCCAAAGACAAAGGGTGCGCTCCGCTGCAGCTGGCACTGCCCGGGGGAGCCATCAAACACGGTCAGAAAAGATCCTTAGCTGGACAAAGGGCTTGGTTCTTCTGATAGAAGCAGAGAAGAGCATTCAAAACCCAGGACTTTCTAGCGCTTGTCTGGGAGGCCTCCGTAGAAGTTAGAACCGGAGCTGCATGGACTACTTCCACCAATCTGTTGCCTCTAGAGGAAAGAAACAAATCCCCTGAAGGCCACTTCGCACTCAATGCCTGTCCACAGAGCTGGGGAGGAGTAGCTTGGTGGTCTAAGCACCTGCCTCATAAGTGCAAGGACCGGGGATTTGATTCCTAGTACTGCATGCCAGGCCAGCCCCTGAACCTCCAGCCACGAAATCTGGGCGTGGTGGCGCATGCCTGTAATCCCAGAGCTAGGGAGGCTGAGATAGGAGGATCACTATGAGTCTGAGCTGTGCAGTGAGACCCTGCACCAAAGAAATAAACAAACAAATAATTATGTAAGAAGGCATCCATGTACTTGTGTCAGAATCGGGGCATTGCCCTTAAGAGACACCTGTTGCTTACCAATGCTTCAAGAGAAGTATTAGCGAGGCGATGCTTTGCTGGATATTGGCATGGGCGTCCACATGCGCTCTGATCCTTGCACGGGTAGCGTGCTGTCTGCTGGCACGTAGACAGAGCACCATGCTGAAGCGCGACGCACAAACCTCCAGGGCTGTGCCTCACAGGGAAAGCCCGAGCGGCCACGGCCCCACGAGCGCTGTGTCTCTCGGCACACAGGGGACCATTTCCACGCCTCATGGCCCTGAGGCAGCAGAGCACCTGAGTGCGGCCGGCACACTTGCGCAGACTGGAGCGCAGGCTGGCAGACACCAGAAGCCCCACACCCCCGCTGATCCCTTTAACAATCCGCAGCCACCAGGGGGGCGAGCTGCCGTTGGGGCCTGCTCCTCATCCTCTCATACGCACTTACCTTTCTTTTCAGTGAAACTGATGACATTAGAACAAGACACACTAAGTTTCAAATGTATTTTGTTCTCAACCGTGTGTCCTAGTCGGTTTGCACTTAGTATCTTAGCTAATCAATCAATCAATCAATCAATAATAAAAGCAAAAGGCAAATTAAAACTCTGTCACCTCCTAGCATCCCTGAGATCATAGCGTCTCAACCAGGCATTTCTGCAACAGGATAGTTGCTACATTAAAAAAAATAAAAAATTAAAAAAAAAAAAAAAAAAAAAAAAAAAAAAAAAAAAAAAAAAAAAAAAAAAAAAAAAAAAAAAAAAAAAAAACAATGTTACTAGCTGATCCAAGCCAAGAGTTTTATAATTTCTGCAATTCTTTTATTCGATTTAACCACTTTGTGAACAGGGGGAATTAAAGTTCACTGCTTACCACCTTATTCTAACAAAGGGGATGCTGTTCTGTACAGTCTGACCATGCCAGAGACACAGGTGCAAAGGGCTCATGAGGAGAGTAGAAGTCAGGCGTTATGGCCACACCTGTGACCCTAGCACTGTGGCAGCCTGAAGCACGAGGGTCATAAATTGGAACCAGTCTGTATAACGTAGCATGTTAGCAAAACCCTGTCTCAAATAAATAAATAAATAAAGTATATGAAACTCCAGGTGAAAGGGGGGGGGTTGTTTATGCTTTACAAAATTCTACAAGACTCTGATTTCTACTGGCCTATTGAAAGAAACAGTTAATGCTTACTTATTTTCTGCATTTTAATTTTTTTTGATCAATTTGCACACTGATATTTGGTAATCCAAACAACTAATTTGAAGACAACAGCATGCGATATAACCACCATTGTTGAATTCCTATCATTCTGTTTAGTGAAATTCTTCATCTTTTCTAATGTGTACTTTTACCAGTTGTTATCCTCTTAAGAAGTAAAAATAAGTTATTACAGGAAAATAACAGGCAAATGGAAATTCATTGTCTTGCAGGTTGGGGGTCCAGAAGTACAGATCAATGTTGCGATACAGTTGATACTCTGGAGGAGTGTCGAGGAGGGAAAGCCTGCTCGGTGCCTGTCCGCGCCTACTGGCGCCTTCCAGCAAGCCTGGGAATTCCTTGGGCTGCAGACCCTTGCCTCAATGTTCCTGTGGTTGTCTTCCTTCTGTGTCTCTAAGTCCTGAGGCTTTCTTTCCCTTCAATCATAAAGACACAAGTCCTTGGATTTGGGCCTCACCCTTCATCCAAGGTAGTTTTGTCTCAAGTTCCTTAACTTAAGTGTATGCTCATAGTCTCTATCTCCAAATAAGATTACTTTCAAAGTTACAGAGGCTAGGATATAGACATACCCTTTGGGAAGCATCACTTAAGTCACACTAATCCCCATGACTCTGGTTCCTAAAATGCTGGAGGTGTCAGGAAGACCTAACAGGTATGTCAGGTCCTACAGGGAGAGGAGGCAGCCCTGAGGGTGGGAAGACGCTAGATGCTCTCTGTGAGATGAAAGTGTTTACAACCTGTGATTACAATGCACTTCCAGGTCATCAGAGTATAGACACAGACTAGGGTGAATGTGGGAAGAAGAGGTGCTCCTCTCACAGGTCAAGTTCACAAGCCAGGTGGATGGGTAGAAGGAAAGGAAGGAAGCCATAATGTGGCCTGTGGAGATCCTCATGCTGCGGGTAGGTCACCTGAATGTGAAATCATTCAGCACTGTGCCCTGCTTTAACAAACTCAATGCATTGGTCCCAGGTATGAATGAAAAATGAAATAAATGACCCAAGTCAATAATTTATGCTCTTAGGATTTCAGCATCCCATTTGTGAAATTTTAAAATGAGAACAAAACACCAGAAATGAGACAATTCCCTTAGTTTCATCACAAATCTGTATTGTTCAGGGTCGTCTTACATTAATGTAGACTCTTACAATACTGAAAAATCAAAGAATGTAGTTCAGGTTATAAGACTCAGAATTAAGCATCTGGGAAGGAAAATAAGCGTAGACTATTAAAAGTCAAGTGCACAGAATATTAGGTACTGAGAGACCCTGGCAGTTCCTGGTTGGGAATTTTCCATACCCTGTCTAAGGGACTCGTTGAGGGCTAGAGGCAGCTGTTGCTAAACCCTGGATGAACATGGCTTCTGCACTCTGTTCAGAGGAGTACATGACAGTGGTGGGGGGCGGTAGGAGAGAGAGAGAGAGACAGAGAGACAGAGAGAGAGAGAGAGACAAAGAGAGAGAGAAACAGAGACAGAGAGATTCAGAGCATGTGAGAAACATAAACTCACTAGAAAGAAGTTTCTAGCAAAGAGCAAGAATAAATATCAGTGGAGGAGCTACTGTGTGACAAGTTCATAATAGATGTTTTGGTATACATTTAAATCCCTGAAATTACTTGCACATTTGATTTTTAGCTCAATGGGATGATTTCTTGTTTTTTTTTTTTTTTTTTTTTTTTTTTTTTTTTTTTTTTTTTTTTTTTTTT